>ML832955.1:33597-52120 GCA_009831015.1 Picea engelmannii
AGTTATCAATGGCCTCCCTAGATACTATAATGACAATTTATGGAACAAAGCTCTTAGATTTGTAAAATTGGCGAGGGATGCTTCCAAGCTTCAATGAAATAACTAAAAGGACAATAAGAATAGAACAAATTAGAAATAAGATCTAAACAATGAAAATATGTGTTAGTTTTGTTTTGAATATTGAATATCAACCTTGTTTTAAGTGGTGTTGCTTGAACAACTATTTACACAAAATAGCTATTTACACAAAATAGATAGAGAAGCAAATGGTCTAGGTAAGAAAAAAAATATTCCTAAAGGTTTAAATAGGATATAATTGATGACTAATTCCTTTGTTCATTATAAAAAAATCATAATGCCAATTTCACATCTAGGAAGTTACATGTTGTTCAAGAAGTTCATGAAGAATGATAAATACATAGATCAAATTTGTGGAAATATTGAGCACTTGAATAAGTCACAAAATCATTCATGCAAGACAATGGAACATTTGTAAATGAACGAATATAGAGTGGAATGCTAAAGAATGAATTGAATCACTGGGATGGTCGTTGAAGTTTTTGTAAGAAAATTGAAATATATAAGACTTGTGTGGGGGAATTAACTTATGGCCAGATTCTCCATGAGTTGTATATTAGTTATAATAACTAGCATAAGTGTGGATAAATGTCTTATCATTGCGAATCCTTTGGTAAAGAAAGTAAGTTGTAGGGAGATTGAGATGAATCTAGTTGTGTTGAGCCGTAAACAAGCTCCTAAGTTTTGAGAAAATATTGGGGCCCCTTGGTTTTTCCTTTGTAGTATGAAAATACATTCTATTGGGCTTATATTGAACTTGATTCCTCATTTCCTTGCAATCTAATCGTTCTTTTAGATGGTTAAGTCAGATAAGATATCATGTTATACTTTTTTACTTTCCTTCCTTAAGCTTTATTCCTCAATTGATTTTTGGTTTCCTCCCTTCGAATTGATTTTCATTTGCTCAAATTCTTTTAGATCAAAACCAATCCTCAAATAAAGACCTCCTTTCGCCTCTCCAAAATATTTGAATTTCCCTCCTTTGCTCGAGCTCTTTCTTTTAACCTTTTACCCTTCATTTGAATGCTCTTTAATTTCTTTTGAACTTTGAACTTGTTGACCTTTTCCTTGGCTCAATTTGGAAATTGGCCCCAATGGCCAAATCATGTCCTCCCTCCACTTCTTCATCACCTAATTTTCAAACCGAGCTTCAAGTTAACAAAAATTGAATTCGAGTTGTCTTTTTAAAGTTCGAGTTAAAGTTTTCTCTTTTCTTCTTTCACTTTCAAGTTTCTTTTTTCAAAGTTCAAGTTCTTTTCTTTATTTTTTCCTTTCAAAATTCATGTCCCCCCCACCCCAACAATTTCTAGATTGGGCCCATGCCCGAATATTTGAATTAGGACCCTTTCATTCCTTTCCATCCAAACTTGGCACTTGATTTCCCAATTGAGCCCAATTTTGAAATCAGTCCCTCCTATCATCTCTTTGGCTTCATACAAACTTTCCCTTTGGTTTGAAATTTCAAAAGTTATCGAAGTCTCTATTCAAAATTTGAACCCTCCTCTCAATTTGGTGATTAGCCTGAATCTTAAATCAGGTCTCCCCTCCACCAAGTGACCTTTTGGCTTGTCTTGATTTGGGGATCAACTCCGATTTCCAAATCAATACCTCCTTTAAAAATATTTATTTACAACTTTTATCCCTCTTTTAAATTCCTAGAACACTCCTACTGCCTATTTCATGATTCAAACTTTTTTTTCCTAACTCTTGAACTTAGAAAATGAACAAAATCACGTTATAATCCAATTTTATATTCAAAAAACAAAAATGGATTAGTTCAATGGAATAATCGATTTATATTGTGAAAACCTTCTTTCTCGTGAAGATCTTACTGAAACACACTTGTTTATATTGTGATAGCTTGATTGCACTGTTTTCATTTGCTTTTTTATGGATGAGACATGAATGGTTTATATGGATGACATGACAATTGTGTGTATGAATTAGTAAGAATCTCATGATTAAGAATCTAATGCATAGTAATTAAAGAATACACATACATGCATTGAAATCAAATAATTTTCCTTGGCCAGGTTACATAAGAAATTATCAATGAGGGCTTTTTTATTAATGGTTGGTGTACCTATTGGTAGACCAAGATGATTATTGTAATGCCCATACTTTCAATTTAAGTATTAAATTGAAAATAAATAGTCTTAAAATTATGACTACATATTAATTAATTTTTTTCATTTACTAGTGTGTTTGTAACTTGTGGGACTAGCCCTTGGTTAAGAAACCACAATCTAGGGGCATCTAAGTCATTGAAATCACCCAAGGATTGTACCCATCTTGGGCCACACCAACCCTTGGTTGGGTTTTTTAGGTGTCTCCTTCCGACTACAACTGGTTTCGAACTTGGGTCGCCATACAAATGAAATCCCTCAAAATCAATCACGCTAGTGGGGTTTGATGAATATATAATAATTAATTAAAATAAAATAATAATAACAATAATGATAATAAATAAATAAAAATATAAGAAAATAACCAATAAATTATAATAAAAGAAAAAGATAAAAATAAGAGAAATTACTAAAAAGGAACAAAGAAAAGCTAAATTAAGAAAACGTTAAAAAATGAATGATTAATTACCTAATGAAAAGTGTAACTCATGCATGGATGGGTCAGAATAATTCTATATAATGAAGGTGTAGAAGGAAGTGTGACATCTTTTTCTTGGGAAATTAAGGGAAAGGCCTTGAAGTTGACATAGGTAGTTGATTGAGGGATTGAGGGCTTTTAGTTGTCTTGGCTGAGGGGTTGGTTGGGAGGAGAGTCGTCCCACACACTCGATTTTGGTTAGATGGATTAAAGTTCAAAGCACTTCAGTTTTACATTCCTCTACAATGCAAGTAATTGTGTTTTGCACTCTCAGGTAAGTTCTTTACCACTCTCATGTCATGTGGATTATGAAAATAATAATGAAACTTCCTTTATTTTTATCAATTAATGGTTATAAATTTCCATGTTTTATATTTAATTTATGTTTAATATTTAAGTAAGTTAAATTGGCTAGTTCAACCATTACATATACACTCATGGTGTTTTATTACTCTACATGTGATATGTGTTGAGATAATTATCATATTCATGACATTATGTTAACATGTAGTTCCATTTATTATGTTGATGCAATTTTTTATATTTGATAAATATATGTTGAGGTTACATTTCTTATGATAATATCTCATGATGTGATGACATGCATGAGCATGTGGTGATGAAAATGATGTTGTATTCTCATGATGACATGAAAGAGTTAACATGTAGATTCTTTTTATTATTATAAGATGAAGAGGTTATGATTATAACTAATGCATTGGTTGCATGTTGCGAGGTGGTGATTGATAGGAAATCCACCAGTGGATCAGTTTATTTGATGATATTATGGGAGATGATACCTACCAAGGAGAATATATACAAAGTAACACCTTATGGGTTGGGGATAATCTCAATCAACCAACCTATTCTAGTAGTTATTTTGTCTTGTATATTCTCAACGGGACCATCTTGAGAAGGCCATAGTGACTGATATTAAAGTTGTGATGATGAAGTCTAGGAGAAGGCATGGAGTAGTACTCGTTGGTGGTGTTGTTGGATTGGACTTCGACACCCGGGGTTGGGTACCTAATATGGGTTGTGGAGGAATTTTAGGTCAACATTTTGAGATGTATGGGGTACATGAGTACCATACTGGATGACTTCTTGGGAAGATGAGGTCTTGAGCCTTGGGGTTCCAATTAGACCGATAGGATTTAATCCTAGTTTCGAAAGTTGGGAAGAAAATCTAGAGACTACTTGTGATTCCCTAGTGTTGTGATGTGGAATTTCGATGCTTGTTGTGGTCATTTGGCCGGCCCTTATACTAGTTGTAGTAGAGGGCATTGTGGAATATTGTTGATCCATTTTCATGTATCACCTTTAATTTCCAAGTTTAGAATTGTATAGAACCCATTCCCTCCGATTTTATTTTCATTTCATAGTCCATCGTGTGCTTATAGTTTCATTATATGATTGGGAAAAATTCCATATGTGCACAATACTTAGTTATTTTTATGACTTGTGTTATGTAGATATTCCTTGTGTGGTGCGAATATTATTTATTTTAAAACTATCCCTCCACGCTTCGCACAAAACGTTCCTCCACACAACCTATCTCTCGCACAAACCAACACTTAGTAATTTTTGACTTATTTTCATGTGTAGAGAAACCTAACACCAAGCATTTTCTCCATGAAATCCTTTATCTTGCACACCCATTGTTCCACACTTTCAACTGCTCCATATTACACTCCACATTCCCTAAAGTGTCTACTCTTTACTAAGCCATTTTATTGATTATGGTCGTGCAAAAGGATTTGCATGTCCCTATTCCCCACAAATTCCACTCGTTCACATAATCCCCACCTCAACACACTTACACTTCAACCAAATCTTGTGCAGAGAACTATGCACAACCCTTACATCTACATACTTCATATTCCCACACTCCCCAACCTCCTCACGTCCGCACAACTAAACCTTTAAAGGAATTATCTCTCTCTACCCCTGTTCTACACTTAGTAAAATATTCATGAATATTGTTAAGCTTGCACATTGTTGAAGGGTCATTTATGGTACATTAATGTATTCTAATTCACGAGGTAAAGGGTGGTGATCTGGGTTTAATGTGGATTAGTTATCTTGTTTTCCCATGAACCACTTACTTTTCAAAATAACTTCCATTTATGGTTTCCTATATTTCGAAGAAAATTTGTATGTGTTGAAGGGATGTTTTAGTAAATGTTGTTCATGCACTTAGCCTTTAAGAAACTCAAGCTCCATAATTCAGTGTCATGTATATCAAAGTGCATTGGAATAATAAGAAGTATGAAAACTAGATGGAGGAAAGAGCCTTTTTGTGGAGATACTGTTAAATATCTCATGCACAAATATAAATACTTCCATTGGTCAGTTGCATATTAGTGGTTTCAGAGTCTAACTCTTGAGCCTAAGTAATTTTTTTTTTTTTGGATGAATAGCTTAGTGAATGATGGTTGCATGCTCGAAGTTTTTGACTTTAAGGAGCTGGTTTCATGGTGTTCCTGTAGGTTTGATTCAAAATTAGAACAATTTAAGGAGGATTTGAAGGGAATAACCATGTTCCAATAACCCCCAAAACTTTTAAAAATATTCTTCAACTTCTCGATTTTAACAAAGGTCTCAAGCTTCCATACAATGATTCTTTTATGGCTTCCTAGAGTGGTGGGTTGAATTTTTTATAGTATTTCATGGATACATCCGTAGAAATGTCAACTGACCTTTTAGATATTGATATATCTTTGTTGGTGGAGCTGTATCAAATTTTTTCATTGCTATTCATGCATTTGATGGGATATGAATCTACTTATGAAATTCCTAGGTTAGTTTTATATGTCTTTCATTTTTCCTTTCAAAAATAAGCTATATTCGATTGGTATGAGGTAATATCGAATGAGATTTTATACCAGTTGGAAAATTATTTAAAGAATCAAAGATTTTTCATGATTTCATATCTGGCCTTAACTGTTGCTTATTGCAATGTTTTTGAGATATTACTCTTAAGGGGTAATTTGGATGCTGAGAATGAACTAATCCAATTATGGTACCCTTTTCTTTGGAAGCATAAGGCACCAATCCATTTTTTCTCGATTCATGATAAATTTCTTAAGGAATTTAGATACATGTTGAGTGGAGAAACACCAAGAAGAATAAATCAAGAGGCAGAGGATTTCCTCAAAGGAAAGGAAATTTGTGTACATGAATAAGACCATACTTACATTAGGTTGTATGGTTATGAGGGACGCCATTTTCTTCTTCGAACATTTTTTTGTGATAGGTATTTTCTTGCAGAGGTCTGTAGACAGTACAAAACATGGTCTATCCTTTTTGACAAAAATAGGAAGAAGCATTTCATTACTATTCGTGCATTTGATGGGACATGAATACACTTTTGACATTCCTAGGTTATATTTATATGTATTTCATTTTTCCTTTAAAAAATAAGCTATGTTTGATTGTGATTAGGTAATATCGAATGAGATTTCATACCAGCTGGAAAATTATTTAAAGAATCAAAGGTTTTTGATGATTTCATATCTAGTCTTGACCATTGCTTATTGCAATGTTTTTGAGGGATTAGTCTTTGTTGGACAAGCATTTTGGAAATAATATACATAAAAATACCAAGTAGAGAAGAAGTGCACAAAAAAAGAAGGAAGTTTCGGGATTGCGCATTTGAGGCATAGTCAGGGGTATAGTGTGCAGAGAAAAGAATAAAACAAAGGAATAAAGCAAAGAAGAAAGCAGGGGAAGAAAGCAGATGAAAAGGGAGGATGACAACCTGACATGCTAAATATAGAAGGATGCACAAAAGCAGGAAGAATAATAGTTAGAGTGAAAAATCAACATGCAGACGAAAAAGCAAGTGAAAGTAGCCCGAGCAACAAGTTAACTCGAAGTTATCATATATTGTAATAGGGTTTTTGGGATAAACAAAGTAGGGTTTTAATCCCTATAATTTATGTATAAATATGTAATGGTTTGGGAGAATAAGGGTTCCTCTGTTTGGGTTCTTCTAGTTATTGTTATGGTCCTATTATGTTCTATTGAAGAAGAGAATCTATGTATAAATACCAAGGAGATGATGCAAAGAGAGAGAGGCTTTCACTACAAAATGGCTAGGCCAGGAGAAAGGACATATAACCTTGATGTATATTTGTAAGCATAGTACATAAGCCTGAACCAATTACCAAACACGTAATAAACCAACCAACCATTGTGGACGTATCCTAGAGTTGGGTGAACCACGTTAACTCTTGTGTTGAATGTATTTTGTATGATTGTTCATGGATTATGTATGGATGCATACAATATTAGATTTGTCTTATGTATAATCATTGCACAATTGTGACGACTATTACAATAATGGGTTATGTTGTAATATGGAATATAAAGGTAATATGAATATGAACTCACTAAGTAGCTAATGAAGAACAATGACATAACAACACACACATAACCAATAAGTAAGAATGAATAGAACCATCACCTACTATTCCCTCACTACTGCAGAAGCCTGGTTCCTGCATTCCCAATAGATACCTCAGGTGAGACTTTATTTTCAAATAGGTGATTCCGAAAGGGTCGGTGTTTGAAGTGTTTTTTTAGTCAAAGAAAACTCAAACCTAGAGTCTTACAACCGTGCGTAGTGCCAACAAATTGTTTCGTTGCCGGGACCTGAAGTTTGCGATTGAGGGAATGTTTTGGAGGCTGACTAAGAAAGAGATCTTAGAATGGTTGGAAAGGAAGGAATGAGGGTTTGATTGAAAAGAGAAAAGAAACCCTTGGATGAGTAAAAAACAATGGATGCAAAGGTATGTGTACACAAAACTGCATGAAATTTTCTTTGGAGAATTTCCAATTATCTTGACAGAGTGGTTAGAAAGATTAGTGGAAAACATTGGAAGTTATAGAACTGCAACACTAAGGAATTGGACCCCTGAGTTGGTAAAAAAACTAAATTATGTAGGTAGTCCAACTACTCGTGCAGTTGATTTCTGTTTGGATAGTATATTAGGAGGTTATATTATAGAATTTTTAGTAGATTGTACCCAATCATACAGTGTTGTAGAAATGGAATTCTTCAAAGGTCTGCGCAAAAGGTTCATGAAATAATTAGGTACATGTATAAATATGTTGTTGTGTGACAAGTGTGTGATGACAATGTATTCTGGTTGCTAAGGGGCTTCATGCACATAGGGGAACCAGGGGATGACAAGAGGATAGCCTGAGAATATGAGAGAATGAAGGAAGTGATGAAAAAGGGAGGGAGAGACTGACGATGCAGAGCAATAAAGAGGGTATACCACATGAAGAAGACAAGTTTGGAGTCTTTCATGGGAAAACCTAAGCTAGTATGGTCCCCTATTCAGTTAAGGCTCACGAATCAACACAAAACAATACCGATTGGTTGATTGACAGGAGTACCTTTGAACATACATGGCGTGCGTAGTGTGGAAAACATTGAATTTATTGAGATCATGGACGACAATAAACCATATCCATCACTAATGGGACTGGAATGGGAATTTGTTAACTAGGCAATCATTAATCCAAAGAATAGGGAAATGATATTTGAAGTTGGATATTTAAAAGTTACTCCATCATTGAGCCCAACAGAAGGAAAGAGATACATAGAGCCAACAAGAGGAAATGGCATTGACAAATTGTATAACATGACTACATAGATGGATGATTATGTTAACCACACTATAGATGTTATGCTAAGTTGGAGAAGTATTAGTTCGTGTGCATCAGATTTAGAGGAAGGTCTACAACATTGGAAACAGATAATGCATGAAGTGTCAACTAGACGATGTGCATGCATGACCCAATCCTTGTGCTGGATTGGAACATAATCATGCAATCCACCTAAGTATGATGGGTTGACTGATATAATTTTGTTTGTAAAGGCACTTGAGGTGCAGGTACCCAAACAACAAAGGCTGTTGGCACTAGATGTTGTCCTAAAAGAGACTCTTGCTAAATGGTGGGATGCATATAAAGAAGGAATGGAAGACTGGTCATAGTACACATGACTAATGAAAGTAAGGTTTGGTATTGAGGGAAAAAATATTGTGCAGAAATATATAGGAGAGAGTGATCCAACAGGTCACGTTGAGTAGCGCAGGACCTTATGTAGTTCAATACTTGAAATAGAATGGACACATCGATTTATACATACACTGGATATGATTATGAAGAACAAGTATATAGAATTGGAAATGCACAGAGAAACAACAATATGAAAAGAGTTGACTCATAGGTTCAAAGTCACATTTACATTTGAACATGAATCTACATCAATAGATACAATGCTATAGGCTATGCAAACTAAGATATTCTCAGAAGAAAGGCTGATGGAGGTGGTACCAATGTGCAACACACACAGAGCTACTATGTATATCCATGAGTTATTGGATTGTTACAATGTGGCTAAGGAAGAATATGATGATGAATATCCTAGGACCTTGCACATATCTGAAAAATAATGAGAATGGTTAGTAGAAGGACCATATCTTGAGTCCGCTGTGTACAAACAACCCATAATGACGTGGAAGGTAAACATTGGGACAACATAGAATATGAATTTTGCACACATATGGGATAACTAGAGTGAAGAGACCATAGAAAAGATTGCAAACTTGTTGCGTGAATATCAGGACCTATTCCCACTAGATTTTCTGAGATGAAGGGGATAAATAGGGACTTAGGAGGGATGAATATTTCCTTAAAACCAGGTGCTAAGCTAGTGTGACAAAGGAATTACAGGTTAAATCCGAAGTACAAGGAAAATGTGAAAGCAAAAATAGACAGGATGTTGGATGTAGGAATCATTGAATCAATAGAAGAATATGAGTGGATCATTCTAATGATAGTGCAAGACAAGAAGACACGAGGGATCATGATTTGCATGGATCTAAGGAAGGTTGAATGTTGTCTATTTATTCTACCCATTCCAAGACCATTCACACATGAGATACTAGAGAATGTACGATGCCAATAGATGTATTCTTTCACTGATGGATTCTCGGGGTACCATTAGATAAAAATTGCACAAGAATACTGGTACAAGACTACTTTCATGATAGAGTGGGGGAGTTATCGGTATACAGTAATGCCCTTTGGATTGAAGAATTCTCCTGTGGTGTTTTCCAGAGTAGTGGTTGCAACGTTAAAGGAATTTATTCATAAGTTCCTTGAAGTGCTCTTTGATGATTGGACCATGTTTAGTCTACTGAAGGATCACATAGAGGTACTCATACTAATGTTGGATATGTGTAGATAGTGTCATATTTCTCTGAACTTGAAGAAGTGTAATTTTTTCACACTCTTTGGAATTTTGTTGGGTCATGTAGTCTACAAGCAAGGATTACTAGTAGATCCAACCAATATTGTAGTAATTCTGGATTTAGAACCACCTACATCAATCATAAAGCTTAGGGAAACTCTAGGTCATATAGGATATTACAGGAAATTTATCAAAGGATATGCATAGATTACAACACCGATGGAAAAGTTGCTAAAGAAGGAAGTAAAGTTCCAATGGAACGAGGACTGTTAGAAGGGTTTGGACACATTAAAGAAAAAACTAGTGATCGAGCCGATTTTGATCTTTCCATATTGGAACAAGGAGTTCCATGTTCATGTAGATGCATTTTCCATAGCTTTGGGAGCAATAATATCTCAACCAGGGGAGGAAGACATAGATCACCCAATTCCTTTTGCAAGTAGTAAGATGTCTATAACAGAGAATAATTACACCACTATAGAATGAGAAGGAATGGAAATGGTCTATGTGCTAAAGAAGTTCATACATTATTTATTAGGGTCTCACATTAAGATGTACATAGACCATTCAACATTAAAATACTTAGTGAACAAGGCAATGTTGGGGGGGAGGATATGTAGATGGATACTATTGTTCCAAGAATACAATTTCGAGGTTGTGGTGAAACCAGGGAAGTTTAATGAAATATCATATCATCTATCGTGCATACTATCAGGAGAATATGCAGACAATTTAGATGACAACTTCCCAGATGCACAACTATTTGCAGTTAAAATGGTGGATGATTACTTCTTGGAAATTGTGCAGTTTCGAAGTACAAGAATGGCTCCATCAGACATGACAAATGCGTAGAAGAAACAACTGGTAGTGAAATCAATAGATTATTAGTTGATTACACAGAATTTATACAAGTTGGGTGCAGATGGAAAATTGAGACGACGTGTGTTGGAAAATGAAATACCAATGATACTCAAAGAAGCACATGACATGATTGCAGGAGGAAATTACATAGGGAGAGAAAATGCACTAAATATTTTGTGCGTAGGGAGAGAAATTGCACAAAATATTTTGTGCGCAGGGAGAGAAACTGCACAAAATATTTTGTGCGTAGAGATTTGGTGGCCCACACTTCACAATTATGCTAAAGTATAACATCAATTATGTGATGTATGTCAAAGAGTGGGAAAGCCATCGAGGAGGGATGAAATGACTTTAAATCCATAAGTTACGTTGCAATAATTTGATAAATGGGCCATATACTTTGTGGTGCCAATCAATCCACAAGCAAGAAGACCAGGGGAAAGGTACATAATCACTGTGACAAAGTATTTGACAAGATGGGAATAAGTAGCACCAGTCACAGACTGCATCGCGGAGACTGTTGCACAATTTTTGTTTGAGAATGTAGTCACATGATTTGAATGTTTGGGCATATTACTCAGTGATTAAGCGACACACTTTCTGATTAATACAATTGCAACATTGTCTGATGACGCAACCTACCCCTCAGCGAGCGGCCGCTTCCACCAGGACCTTCTCCAACCACGGGCCCGAAGAGTCTAAGCTCTTCCAACTCCCCTCGGGAGTCATGAGTCACCCACAATAACCCCTCGGCAATCTCCCCTTCGGAAATCGGGATATCGCGACTCGGGAGTTCGCGGTTCACGTGAACACAAATCACATGCAAAACAAAAACCCGATCCCCGATGGTCAACGAGTCAACACTTCCCTCTACCGGAGATTTCCTTATCGGGAAATCGGCACATGAAATGCCGTGATTCACTTACACTGTGAATCCCCGAACCCCGAACTCCGATATGCTTCCACCTGTACTCCACTAGTGATCGCGGCCCCACATGCCATGTCACCTCCTCTCTCCTCTCTATCAGGGATCGCAGGATCGCGATTTCTCCGTTCACAATTTCTTCGCAGTGGAAGGTCCCGAATGCCGAACCCCGATCTCCCGGGATCTCATGCCACCTGTCCCCTGGAAATCAACGGTTCCTACTGATTCGGGAAATCACTCCTCATGATTTCAGCGGGTATGGGCTTTCGCCCCATCAAACGCCGAAGACCGAACCCCGATACATTGCCACCTGTATCCCACTAGCTCCCGGGGTCCCACGCTGCCACGTCTTCTTTGAGATTTCGCGGATCGCGGATCCACGATGCAAGAACTCCTTGGTGTCGAGAACCCCGATTCTCCGAACGCCAAAACCCTGAAGTCCGATGACACCTGTCCTCCACCTTCTCTGGAGGTCCCACTCAACTACGTCACTCCTACGCTCGTGCGATCGGGAATCGCGGGATCGCGATTTCAACTGTCATGGTTTCTTGCATTGGGAAATCCCGAATGCCGAAACTCCAATATCACGCCACCTGTCAGCACCTCTGGTGAGGCCTATGCCTTGACACTTGTCTCCCCCTCGTTCTATCGGAAAATCACGATTCAGGAATTCATGTTTCGTGATGCACAAGACCACTGTCTTCGCAAAACCCCGAACTCCGACTCCTCAGGATCTTGCGCCACGTGTCCCCTCTCCGATCAACAGCTTCGATGGATTCGGGAAATCGCCAGTTGCGATTTCAAAGAGCTTGAACTCTTGCCTCCGGGAACGCCGAACGCCGAACCCCGATCCTCAGGGATCCTGCGCCACGTGTCCCCTCTCCGATCAACGGCTTCGATTGATTCGGGAAATCGCAACTCGTGATTTCTTGAGGTGTAGAACTCTCACCTTACCAATCCCCGAACGTCGAAACCCTGAAGTCCGATGGACTTTGATTCTCCACACCTGTACTTAAGGGTTATCTCCCATGCAACTCTTCCGCGATCGGACGGTCCTTAGGGTTTCGCAAACTTCACGGGGGTTTCCAACCGTTGATTCTCTTCCTCTTGAGAATCCTCCGGCTTCTAAGCTTTTCCTTGGTTCAATCTCTCCCAGGCCTGTTCCTGAGATGCTTGCAAGGAACTATCCCTCCTGAGCTTTGTCTCTCTCCGACTCCTTCAGAGACTTCTCACTTTCTTCCGGTGCTCGCCTTCCAACAGCTCTCAAAGCGTTGAAGCCGTCTAGACCTCTGCGATCCTGTTTACACGGTCCAGTCCTTCTTCTCTCAGACTCGGCTCTGAGACTTCAATTCGACCTGCACTCACCTGCACGGTTCAAATAACCCAACATAACCCTAGGCAACAGAGAACAAAAGTTCAACTGCCCAGCCTCCTCAACGCACTCGATGCGGAGGAATTCAACTGCACTCTATGCAGGAATCTCCTGGCTTAAGCAGAGAATCAGTTGAAACTCATTCCCTCATTCCCTCAGGTTTCAAACCTGATATGCAATCACGTACGCAGCATATAAAAGATAAGCATATAAAGAAGCAAACATGCAAAGGCATAATATCAACAACACAGAGATCAAACACATCCATGGATTTGAATCAAAGTTTTTCCTATTAATTCAATATCTGTACATGGAGTTTATTCACAATCTCTCTGCTCTGTTCTCTCCTTGCTTCTATGCTAATGCTGAATAATAATCAATTACACATGGAGGGTGCCTATATTCGTTTTCCCTCCTGGAAAGATGAAACTGTCTAATCTACAACTAACCCTATCTACCAACATTTAAAACTGTTAAATGCCTGCTTATCTATATTACATTTCAAGTGCACTCAACTTTGAATGCCTTTAGTTAAACGACGGCGCAACAATACCAAGGTAGAATTCAAAATTTGGGTTTGCTGGCTTGACCAGCTGTCTCTTCTTTCTCCTTGCGCTGCTTCATATGAGGATGAGTGGATGCTCCTGCATCATTTGAGAAGTTTTAGATTCATCATCATAAGAGTACACTGTATCATCCTATGGCTAATGGGACAGTGGAAGCTTTCAATAAAATACTAGAGAATGCTTTGACAAAGATCTACAATGTAGGGAGAGATCATTGGGACTTAAGAGTTCCTGCGGTGTTATGGTCCTATAGGAAAACAAACAAAATGTTGATAGGACAAACACCTTTTAGGTTGATATATGGGAAATCAGTAGTGATGCTAATAGATTTTATTCTACCTAGCATGCACATTGCAGTGATAAATGAGATTTCAAACTCTAGTGCAATAGAGGAGAGATTGTAACAATTGGTACAACTTGAGGAAGATCAATTTGTCACTAGTTTCCATCAACAAGTTCATAAGGAAAGAGAGAAGGCATGGCATGACAACCACATTAAACATAAAACGTTTCAAGTGGAATATTTGGTATTACTATATGAAAAAAAGTTCATGTACCATCTAGGAAAGTTTAGAATGCATTGGTTAGGACCATACATGATTCAACATGTAATAGAGACATGTGTCGTGCAGTTGGAAACCCTCAATGGAGAAGTCTTTGGAGGAATGGCCAATGGAATTCGACTGCAACTCTATAGAAACGATCGACAGTTTGCGCAGTAATCTGGGTTGTGCTAGAACACATGTATCATAGTAAATTTACTATAGTAGGATGATAAAACATAGAAAAACATATAAAAAGTAGAAAAGGAAGAAAACCAAATAAAAAAAATAGATGTAGAAAAAGAAAATATATTACAAAGGAATAATAACTTGCACAGAAGGAATGACTATCACACATTGGGATGGAACTGTGTCAGTTAAGACAATAATCCACATAAGAAAAATACTACGAAGAAAACCGATGCAAAAGCATGAATAATTTCGCAGTTTGGCATTGATAATACTGTTAAAATAATTAAAGAACGAAAAAGATGGTAATAATATATTAATGAAAGGTCATAAAGATGTCGTATAATCTTAAATGGTAAAATCCACTGTAAATCACGACATATTGGAAATACGAGGAAAAAATCACATGATGGATTTGGTAATAAAGCCTCATTTATTTAACCATTCATCAACCCTGTTGGAAGATTGGAATAGTTAGTTAAGGTGTGAAGAGACATGCATAGTTGGAAAGGAGGCACAAAAGCAGTCGAAGGTCGCTAAACATAAATCATTGTTACAGGAG
Source organism: Picea engelmannii (assembly GCA_009831015.1). NCBI lineage: Eukaryota > Viridiplantae > Streptophyta > Pinopsida > Pinales > Pinaceae > Picea > Picea engelmannii. The sequence continues at coordinate 48,567 of ML832955.1, forward strand.
CTACATGCAAGAACGAGCGAACCAGATCAAATAAGAGCAAACTCGAGTGACTTAGAGCCAAACTACAACTACAAAACGACAACCACAAAGTAAGTAAAGGGACTTGTCACATAAAACGATGGCCCCACCAAAAGTTGGAGTGCCATAAAAAATGACACAAAAGCAATCAAAATGACCATTATATGCACTAGAGGTTGAGGAAATACCTAGAGCATCATCTTCAACCTCACATGAAAGATTCCACAAGGATTATATCCCATCAAGGAAAGACAATGGACCTCATGTCAAAGTAACAAAAGATGGGAAATACCCTTTGGTGAGATCACCAATCCCACCTAGTGTAAGTGTGGAAGAATACATGCTAAAAAAGGTTACCTCTCTCAAATTTGTAGACCATGATATCATAGATGAGAAAAAGTTTCTTGAGCTGGCTAGGGAAAAGTAATTATGCACTAAGAGTGTACCGAGAACAAGAGATATAGTTTTGGAAACACATATGTGGGAAACATCACTCAATAAGTTAGGAATACTCCACCTATTTGAGGTTCCCCACTTCAGACGCATCCTGGAAATCAATGCTCGTGTTAAGTTATTTCTCAATTGTGTGTTGGAAAATATTTAATAGACAACGAATGGAAAATATTTAACAGACAATGAATGCTTGTCATTGATGGAAAGTACAGAAGTAATGATGGCTTGAGTACAACAGCGATGATCAACAGGCAAATAGAAGATAAGTCAAGAAATATCGAATGATCAAAGGCAACGAAACATTGAAAAAATGATCGAAGGTCTGAGAAGCATTTCTGATCGTTGGATCCCATCCAAAATTCCCGACAGCATGAGGGCCGTCAGATATGAATAAAGACAAGAAGAGTGCGCTGAAGAGGAGGATATATCTCAGGCGTCAGATTTGAGCGTAGGGTCTGACCACCGTTGGATCGAGGAAAACCTGCACGATCTTTAAAAGTGCAAGGAGTAGAGGGTTCACAAATCTCGAAAGCAGGAGGACCGTCCATCTCAGGGGGTTATGTGGACCGTTGATCTGACTCCCTGTTGGAGTTTCGAGGATCGCGTGTTGGAAATGTCAAAGAAATAATGCAACAAGAATCCCGATTTCTCTATATGAAAAATCCCAACGCAATCTGAGCCGTCAAATCAAGATCACATCTGAACCGTCGATCCGACTCACATCAGCAAACCACGTCAGCTAGGAACACGTGGCACAACCAGGTAATGACAAGTGTCAGACTGATTCAACATGCCAAGCACATGTAAGTCACGAATCAGGGTGACACGTGGCAATTATTTAACACATGTGACGTTAGTAGACTCACACCATGTCGGAGTTTCGGGGATCGAGAGTTGAACATGTCAAAGATTATTGACATCAGGAATCCCGATATCGCGATATGTGAAATCGCGATGTAATCTGAGCCGTCAGAGTAAGGTTGAATCTGGACCGTTGATTCCCGTCTTTGTCGGAGTTTCGGGGATCGAGAGTTGAACATGTCAAATATTATTGACATCAGGAATCCAGATATCGCGATATGTGAAATCGTGATGTAATCTGAGCCATCAGATTAAGGTTGAATCTGAACCGTTGATTCCAGCCCTTGTCGGAGTTTTGGGGATCGAGAGTTGGACATGTCAAAGATTATTGACATCAGGAATTCCGATATCGCGATATGTGAAATCGCGATGTAATCTGAACCATCAGATCAATATATGATTTGGATCGTTGATTCGACTTCTTTACGAGATTTCATGGATCGGGATTTGTAAGTAACAAGAACATTGAACATCAGGAATGCCGAAATGTCGAAACCCAATTTAAAGGCAATATTAATAAAGTTCATGCAACGGTGCGGATAAATGGGAATATGATCGACAGGTTATTGTTTTCTCTCACAGTTAACCCCTCAGTTACGAATCTGTTAGTGAAACGGACTCATGATTGCAAATCAGTTAGCGTTTCAGTTGGCGTTTCAGTTGCTTGGACAATTGTCTTTCTTTTGCCTAAGGAGTTGGGAAGTTGAACGATCGTGTAGTTGTGTATAAAAGAAAATGAGACAGACTGTGTAGGGTTGGCTGTTTCGGATGAAAAATGAACGAAACAATAAGAAAGGGAAAATGAGAGGATGCATAGCATGAGACTTAGAAAATGTGTAGAGTGAGATGAAACGTAGAGCAGAAGTAGAGCAGAACGACAGAAAGAGTAAAAGCAGAGCAGAATGATAGAAAGAGCATAAGCAGAGCAGAATGACAGAAAGAGCAAAAGCAGAGTAGAATGACAGAACAAGTTGAAGAAGAGAAGAATGAGAGAACGAGTTGATGCAGAGCATACCTGATGAACAGACAGAGGGAGAGAAGTGCAGTAGAATAGTGTGTAGAAGACTAGATTTACAGAACAAAGAAAGATTGGTAAGAACTGATTTATCTGTAAAGTTGACTGTTTATTTAGCCATTCATATTCCAGGGTGGTTGGGAGGTTCTAGGGAGGATTGTTGTCCTCAGAAGTTCAAGTGGGTGCTTGAACACAAGGAGTTGTAGCTTCCATCTGGTTGCAGCCAGAGAAACTAGGGTGGTAGGGTGGTGCAAGGGAGAACAAGTGTTCTCTGCTATACAGGTTGGAGCCTGTGTAACTGGAAGTTGGTGCTTCCATCCAGTTGGTGCTGGAACATTCAGGAAGTTGGTGCTAGAATATTCAGGGAGTTGGTGCTTCCTTCTAGTGGGTGTTAGAGAAACTAGAGAGTTGGTGCTCTCAAACAAGTTGCAGTTTGTAAAACAGAGGTAGCCGCCTCACATTGAGTTGGTGCTCAATTAGAGATGATGTACAAAACCTAAAAGACTGCCTATCATTTCAAAGAAGAAGAGGTTTTCTCCCTTTATGGGTTTCCTTGTGAAAATATGTCTCTGTGTATACCTTATGTGTGACTGATGCTTTTTAATTTTACTATCCATATGCTGTTTAATGTTGATGATCACTTGAAGAAAGATTAAGAATATTTTAATAGAGTTAAAATTGTTTAAGCTCAAAGACAACTGATTCACCCCCCCCCCGTCTCAGTTGTATTAGTAATTCCAACAATTGGTATCAGAGAGGTTTCCTTTTATTCAAAGGTAGATCTGTAAGCTTAAACATGACAAGTCATGAAGGGACTTCAACCTCTAAGCCCCCTCTATTTGATGGAACAAATTTTTCCTTCTGGAAGATTAGAATGAGAACATACTTAATGGCCTTGGGTGCTGATGTTTGGGATGTAGTAGAGACTGGATATACAAAACCTGTTGTGCTAGCCTCCAAGGATGATAAGTTAGAGTTTAGTTTTAATGCTAAGGGGATGAATGCTATCTTGAATGGACTTGCTGAAGCTGAGTTTGTAAAGGTGATGCATCTTGATACTACCGAAGCAATGTGGGATAAACTTATTAACAATTATGAAGGAAATGAGAAAGTAAAAGATGCCAAACTCCAAACATACAGATTGAAATTTGAACAACTAAAGATGAATGAAGATGAAACAATTAGCAAGTATTTTTTAAGAGTTGAA
>ML832956.1:0-21483 GCA_009831015.1 Picea engelmannii
TAGAATTATAGAGAAGAAATATCATAGTACTACATGCCAAAATTTTAAAGATACATTAGAACAAATATTAGCCAACAAGACAATAATGTTAGGAAATTAAACAATTCCATGCTAAACCTAGAAGAAGAGAGGAAGAAAGATTTAGGATAGAAAAGGTACGACAAAACAAACATTCAGTACACAAAGATTTTACCTTGGAAACCCAAATGGGAAAACCAACGTTCCTTGAGCATCTTTCTCTCTTGTTGTCTTAGTCATTCAGAATAAAAGGTTACATGCCTAACCTTGGTCTACACCTAAGACACAATCAACATCATACCTTCTTGCTTTACACAAGAACAACCCTGTAGCCAATTCAACTTACATCTACATGGCCAACAACCTCTAAAATTATTTCTCTAAAGATTATATTTTACAACATTACAATACGTCTTATTTATAGGCTTTACAATAGGAAAAACCCTAAGTAAAGGCACCCAAAAGCGGTTACAAATCCATGTAGATCATTGGTTACAAATCTCGCGAATCTCAGGATTTTGTTACAGTCGACTACGAATTCGGTTTACTAGTTGACCTCCATTCGATATTCATTTGATTTCCACATGACCGCCTATCAACCTCTTGTTGGTCGACCTCTTAGACTTGTTGTCGAGCATCTCAAATTCAACTGTACACAGTCGAACACTTCGACCTTCGACTTTCTCTGCCAGTCGATCCACCTCGACTATACTTTCACTGCAAAGAATATAAAAACCCAACATTCTCCCATTTTTTGCCTTCTTTACTGAAACCGATAGATTCCTAAACTTTCATTCACAGACCCAAGGAAATAATGCTCATTGCCTCTCTGCACCAAGAAAACTTCACAACACTCACAGAATTGGTCAAAGAGTTTGTTATATTTTCCAACATGTCTACTTTCTCTAGCAATACCTCATTGCTTTCTACCATGTCTCTCACGAATGGTATTGTACATCAATATGCTTAGTCTTGGAATGATAAGTTGGGTTCTTTTTTAGAAATATCATGCTTTGACTATCACAACTTATCTTCATAACTCTATACTCAAACCCGATTCTTGAACACAACCTTTGCAGCCATATTGCTTCTTTGCTTCCATGAGTCGTTGCCATGCATTCAACTTATGTTGTTGACAAGGATATGACAATATGTCATTTACTCATCAAATTGATTTCTCCACTGAACATCTTAAACACATATCCATTGGTCGACCTTCGTTGATCCAAATATGCAACCCAGACGGCGTCGACAAAGCCATGTACATTTAATTCACTGTCACCTCTAGGTTTTCTTTGGTATCATAGAGAATAATCTTTTATCCCACACAAATACCTGAATAATCTCTTGACATTTGTCCAATGCTCTTTTTCAGGTGTCGACATGTATCTGCTCAACAATCCCACTAGATGAGAAATGTATGGTCGAGTGCAAACCATCACATACATTAGACTACCAACAACACTTGCATAGGGAACATGTGTCATGTCCTTTATTTATTCATGTGTCTTTGAACACTATTCAACAGTTATCCTTTCTCCCATAGGAATTGGCACCTTCACAGGTTTGCAATCCCACATGTTGAAATGTTTCAAAACTATTTCAATATACTTCTTCTGGTTCGACCAAAGCTATATATCTACTCGATATCTCTTGATCTCCATTCCCATAATGAATTTTGTTGTACCAAGATCCTTCAGGTCAAACTTGGAGGATATCTTCTTCTTCACCTCCTTTATTGTGTTCATGTTGTTTCCAATCAGCAACATGTTGTCGACATACAATGCTACATATATGAAACACCCACCTTCTTCTTTGGAATATATGTAGTTATCAACTTTTATTCTCACAAATCCCAAACTAAGGATGTATGTGTCGAACTTTTGGTAACACATCCTTGGGGATTGCTTTAGACTGTAAAGGGACCTTTTCAACTTGCACGCCAAATCGTTCTTGCCCCTTACTACAAATTATTTAGATTGTTTCATGTAGATTTCTTCTTCCAGGTCCCCATGTAGGAATTTTGTCTTCACATCCATATGTTCTATTTCTAGATAAAATGTTGCATCCAAAGACATTAGTACTCTAATGGAAGTTAATTTTGAAATAGGGGAAAAAAATATCACCGAAGTCGACTCCTTCGACTTGGGAATATCATTTCACTACTAGTCGAGATTTGAATTTCTCGAGTTGACCTGAGGTGTTCATCTTCTTCTTGAATACCCATTTTCTAGAAACAAGCTTTCTTCCACCAAGTAGTTCAAATAAATCCCATGTGTCACTCTTATGCAAGGATTCCATCTCTTTGACCATGGAATCCTTCCAGATTTTACCCTCTGTTGAGTTGACTACCTCCCTGATAGTGTTGGGCTATTTGTCAACAAAAGTTAACACAAATGCGGAATGAAAGTCGAATGGACTATACCTTTCGAATGGTTTTATTACTCATTCTGACCTTGTTACATCCAGGGTCGATTTTTCCACCTCTTCATTTGATTCAATCGACTCATTTGAATCATCTTCTTCATTCCTCAGTTCAAACCGCACCTTCTTTAGATCATTCAATGTTTGAACCATCACTTCAGACTCATACTTCCTTTCGAATTCTCTGAAGACCACATCTCCATTGTACACTATTTTCCTTGATGCATGATCCCATAGCTTATATCCTTTCATTCATTTTTTGTATCCAATGAAAATACACTTGACTGCCTTCTTTTCCAGCTTGCCCCTCTTTTCCTTGGAAACATGCACAAATGCATCACATCCAAATAATTTGATATGTGAAACCGAAGGATTTCTACCAGACCATACCTCATGTGGAGTCATGAATATTAGTGTCGATGAAGGAGACATATTTACTAGATATTTTGCAGTGTCGATTGCCTCTACCCATAATTCTTGCACAAGCCCAACACCAATGAGCATGCTCCTTGCCTTGTCCATCAACGTTATGTTCATTCTCTCAACAACTCCATTTTGTTGTGGGGTATATGGTGTAGTATTTTTTCATGTTATGCCACATCGCTTAAAGAACTGATCAAATTCCTTTCCTCGAAATTCACCACCATTGTCATTTCTCAACATCTTAATATTCTTATCTGTCTAGTTTTCTACAAGAGACTTAAAGTCTTTGAATTTCTTGAAAACCTCTAATTTTTTCCTCAGGAAATATATCCATGTCTTCCTGGAAAAATCATCTATGAAGGAGACATAGTACAGGGATCCACCAGGTGAAGGCACTGAAACAGGGCCAAATACATCACTATGAACCAACTCTAGAATCCCCTTTTCCCTTGTCACTCTAGATGGGAACCTCACCCGAATTTATTTTCCATATATAGAATGTTCACAAAAGTTGACTTCTAAATTACATTCAATAAAATCTTTGACCATACCATTGTTATGCATTGCTCGAAGTCCCTTTTCTCCAATGTGTCCCATCCTCTCGTGCCATATGATGGTTGGGTTGATTTGATGAAAACTTGTTGAGTCAAGTTGAATCAACTCAACCTGAGTTGAGTCGAGTCGAGTCAAATTTGAGTCATCTTCATGAACAACAATGTTGTTGCATCCAATTGAGTCGACATTCCATAATAACTTATATAGGGTTCCAATCCAAACTCTGTTCATTAAGACCATCGCACCTTTGACAATCTTGCACGTATCCTTCAGAAATAGATTTTGCACCCCTGCATCACTCATCTTGCTGACATTATCATGTTTCTTTCCAAACCCAAAATATGTAGCACACATGGAAGGGTTATACTCCTCCCATCCTGCAATATCATTCAGACTCTTCCCCATCTGATAATTTCAGTTGTCAAGTCGTCCCCCAAGAACACATCTCCTCCTTCATATCGTTCATATTCGCATAACTTTTCTTTATGTGGTGTCATATGATATGATGTTCCTGCGTCAATCAACCAAACATCTTGACCTGATTGTGTATTGGTCGATGCCAGGTACACATCACCTCCCTTGTCTGGAGTTATCTTTCTCTCAATCGATTGCTTCTCATAGAATCATGTATTGACTTCCATTTCTTTTGACTTGCATTCCCTTTTGTAATTCCCAACTTTACCACATTTACAACATCTTCTCGTCGAATGAACATGGGATTTATATCTACCCTTCAACTTAGACTTTCTATAGGAGAATTTTCCTTTATCTCTGTCAATCGGCCGATCTCTCACCACTAATGCATCTTTGGTTGATCCTTCCATGTTCTTCCTTCTCATTTCTTTTGATAGTAAATATGCAACCACGTCTTCTAGCACTAATGTGGTTGAATTACTCCCTATAGCCACAACTAAGCTATCCCAAGAGTCTAACAATGAACATAACAATCTAATACATTTCTCCTCCTCAATGATTTTAATATGCATAGAACATAATTGTCTTATTATGGTATTAAACACATTTATATGCTCAGCCACCAAACTGTCCTCACTCATCCTTAGAAGATATAGTTTCTTTCTGAGGAACAACTTATTTACCAGGGATTTCGACTGGTATAAGAATTCCAACTTGTCCCACAGTTTCTTGGTCGAATCTTCACCTGAGACATTCAGTAGCACCGAATCTGCAAGACAAAGTTGAATTGTACTCCTTTCCCTTATCTCAAGTTTCTCCCATTCTTCCCTCGGCATACCTACTGGAATGGTACCTAGACATATTGTTGTCTATTATTCTCGATCTATAAGGAGATCTTAAATTTTAAGCTTCCAAAGCTTAAAATTCTAGCCATTGAATTTTTTTATCTCTGTTCTCGAGCTACTCACCATTCTTTGAACACAACTTTAAATGTGTTTGACATATGACTCTTACTGAGCCTAGGATTTAGCTCAAATCTGAGGTTTTTAAACCAAGCTTTGATACCACATGTTAGGAAATTAAGATCGACTGAAAGGAGCAGAAGGCTCCAAAGATGAACGAACATTATAACATGAAGCATATCTCATTTGAAGCTTGACTCTATCTTCCATATTTAGACTTGGTATGCAACACCAAGTATACCATGTAAGAGATGATGAAGTCCTTGTAGACTCGAAATAAATCGAGAGTAAAACTGATCTCAAAAAGGATCAGATAAAGAGACAACTTCCAGGACTGGAAGACAGATGTCATGAGAAGACTAGATCATAACTTTAGAGACTCCTAGGAGATATGAAATCTCTGGGATGATTCACTTGTTTCAGTGACAAAGAAGGAAGCCAGTCAGAAAGACTAGGATACAAATTCTTCCATGAGAAGAGAAGTCAGTATTGACTTCCAATATTGATCTATACAGATCAAACGTGTTGCAGATGTACAAAGCCTGATGTATGTCCAGAGGATTCTCCCAGCAAAAAGGGAGAAGACTATGATGAGACACTTATTGAAGAAACAGTTCCAGTACTTATGAAGACAACCAGAACAACCATGATTCATATATAGTACGAGATGCAGGGGGAGAAATCCCCATATTTAAAATTTGAGTGGCAGATGGTGCAGTACATCAGTTGGGTCATGAAGACATGACTATGATAGCATTACCACCATGAAAGAAGAAGAAATGTCCTCAGTATCAGTTATTGAGCCACTCTTAGTTTCAGATGAAACTGTTGTCGTGATAAAATAAGAGTTACTCTCGAATTTTAGCAGCCATAGTGAGAATGAAGTAGTTATTCTCAACCTCAGAGCAACTGCAGGTGCAGAGTCCCAGATTCCAGAAGGAACAGTTGAAAAGATAGTAGAGGACATACTCCCAGACAGTGAGATAGATAGTGCCTTACATAAAGCACATAGAGCAAACACATAATTGTGCAGATTGAGCTGCAGCTAAGCAAGTGTACCAGATTGGTACAATGTAATGAGAAAAATTGATTTGAAGATTGAAGATAGAAAGACTCAAGCCTGGAAGTAGAAGAAGGATCTGTATGTGTTGAAGCAAGCTCCTAAAGCTTGATATGGCATAATTGACATTTTCCTACCGATCTTTACCAAGAGAAAAACTAATTCTAACCTCTACTTCAAGGTTATGAATGATGAGTCGGTGATATTGTTATTGTATGTGGATGACTTATTCTTAACTGGAGAAGAAAATCTCATCACTGAATGGAAGAAGAAGCTCACTTCAGAATTTGAGATGAAATACCTTAGCCTAATGCATTATTTCTTAGGTCTTGAGGTATGGCAGAATCCAGAGAGGATCTTCCTTAACCAAGGGAAGTATGCAGTCGAAATCCTGAAGAGATTCGACATGTTGGAGTGCAAGTCCATGAATACACCCATGGAAATGAAGCTGAAGCTATTGGTCGACACATCGTCAGAATTGATTGATGCCACGCTGTGAACTTAGAAGAGCAAGAAAAAGATGTAGAAATTATGCACAACAATGACATGTGTGAAATATCTATTCATGCATTGACAAGTTTGTCAGCACCTCAAACCCTTAAGATTGCAGGATACATTAATAAGCAAAGGGTCTTAGTGCTTATTGGCTTAGGGAGTACCCATAACTTCATTGATAAAATATTACCAGAGAGCATCAATTGTTTTGTGTATCTAGTAACAAATTTTCAAGTTTTGGTTGCTAATGGGGGTAGCATTGATTATGTAGGAAAATTCCACAACATTAAACTTAGTACATGCGAATATAACTTAGAAAGACCAAAGTATGTCATTCCCATTGGAGGAGTAGATTTTGTTCTTGGGATTCAATGGTTGAGAAAATTAGGTATGGTTTCTACAAAATATAAGCAAATTATTCATGAGATTTGAATTTGAAGGAATTCGATATGGACTCAAAGGGTTAAAATTGACACCTTCTCAAGTCATCAGATCTCATAAAATGGAAAAAGTCCTAAAAAAGGGTAGTAGGGAGATGTGGTTAGACTTTATGCTATGAAAGTAAAGAAGGAAGATGAAAATATTCTAGAGGAATTAAAATGCACCTGGGAAGAGCACCATATGGTCTTCCAAAAAATTCCTAAAGGGAAACATCCATCTAGAGATCATGAACATCAAATTGAACTAATACATGGAAGTACTCCTCCTGATAAAAGGCCTTATAGATATCCTCGTCAGCAAAAAAGGGAGATTGAGAAAATGGTACAAGACATGCTGGATACAGATATTATTCAACCAAGCAGTAGTTCATTTTCAGCACTAGTGGTTATGGTGAGAAAAAAAAGATAATTCTTGGAGGACATGTCATGTTTATAGATATCTAAGCAAAATCACCTGGGATGGATTGATTATTTTTCGATGTGCCAATATTGTTTGAGACTTCAATTGTCATATCACCTCGTGTCTTCAACTTTATCTAATCGATCACAATTATAGAATAATGGCATTCTATCAGAATTGTTTCTCATTCCCTATGCTTTGAGGACAAAACATTTTTAAGGGGGGGGACTTGTAATATACCTAAAGTATATTACATTTCTTATCATGTAATAGTGTGTTATAGGTTTGTTATTATGTAAATAGGCATTATAATGTAAATGATGAGTCTATGATATTCACAACCTTTGGTCTATGATAAGTCACGACCTTTGCCAAGGACATGACTTATCATTCCCTACGTGTATTTATATACACATATTGTATCTCATATGATGTCAAGTAAATATGTAAAATGGATAGTAAATAAAATATCATTTATTATGGATATATGGAATTATGTTATGTATTCATGTTGTTCTCGTGAAGTGGACCACCAGATCCACTTTACCACCAAATCATATTAAGAAAAGACATGAGGAGAACACCTTGTAGTGGAGGCTTTTACAGAACCTCCCCGAAAAAATTATCCCTTCTCTGTTTATAATGGAGGTTTTTGGCGGAGGTAGGTGGATGGAAGTTTTTACATCAATGTGTCTAAACTAGACAAACACCTCGGTGCACTCACAAACATAATGCCTCGGTGTAGAACTAATAAGGCACACCAATAACCATTATTAATATAAAATGCTAAAATATCATTTTTTATTTAAAATAAAATAAAATACATATCATTGCTCCACACTAAACTAAGAGCACTTGTGTGTGTATGAAGAATGCACCAAATCAAGTTAGAACAATTGGTTATTCAATAAAAAAATTTAATCTAAAAAAACCAAAAAACCTTTTTGGTGGACTAAAAAAACATAACCACCCTAGTGTGTATACAATAGTGGTGCATTGATCACTAATAACGATGCACTTAATAATACTATAGCTCTGAGTTTTTTAACATACTTCCAAAAATACAACTGGTGTGTTACTCATACTATCACACACTAGTGTGTCTTATTGTATGGCACACCACAATAGGGTAAAACAAATAAAGAGTACATGTGTGTTCCAGTACTACATAATGTACTAGTGCGTCTTATTGTTGGGCACACTATGATAGGGTAAAAAAAAATTATTGAATCAAATTTCACTATCAAATTTCCTTTCGTACTTCCAACTACTCACACATGCATCCATACTCACACTCCTTCTATGACCACCCCATTTGTAGTGCTCTACAATGTTGCTTCCTCGGTTCGATAGATTCCATACATTTTCAAATTTTGGAGAATAATGCACATTTTTATTTTTTCTCTACAAGGAAACCATGCCTCCTCGAGCGAGAAGAGACCGGGTATATTATTTGTTACCTCCTTATTTTCAATTTCATCGGATTAAAATTTAAAATTGGACATAAATTTATCCTTTTTTACATTTAAAAAAAATCCACGCGATGCGCTTCATAGGTTTGGCTCGCCTTGGATTCGATGGTGTGTCTTGTGAATTTACAGGAAGCATCGTGCACCTAAATGGAAGGTGTGCATTATTGGTGCCTCTCATCTTAGAAGAGGTGCCATCTTGGAAATAAACCCACTAGTGTGTTCTAGAGAATCAACCGCACCAGTGCACCTCACCGCATCGAACCACATAATAAAAAATTAGCCTATCAGTGTGTCTGGTAGGATGTCCCATCACCTGTGCATTATAAAAAAACAATGCATCTCTAAAAAAGATGCACAAGTTATCCCAATAAAATGGAGCACCGACATGTCCAGTGTTCATTAACGGTGCGTCTTGTCTTAGAAGAGGGACTATATTTGCAATGAACACTATGGGGTGGTATAGAGAAAATACCACACTAGTGCACCTCAACACACTGCACCACACCACATATTTAAAAATAGGAATAGTGGTATCATAATACCTTACCTGAAAAACCACCATTGTTGACCTAAAATGGAATTAACTCGTTGACTCTTTCACTGAGTCAAGTTTAACCCAACATTCCTTACTTTTAAACTTGACTCAGGGTAATTATCTAGGTCCTACCCCCTCTCAAATTTTATAACCAGTGTACCCAAGAAACCCACATGTCCTCCCTATCACCTAGGTCTTCATCTAGAATTTACTGGAAATTTACCAGGGCTATGCATACCTAACTAGGTCTTATAGTTGTATGCCCATTTACAAGTAATTAAATTTCCAACTCCATTGTAATAATTATTTAGTTATTTATTTAAAGTTTCAATTTCCTTTGGGATTTCAGGGGAATGCACTCACCATATTCATTGTTTCTTTTATGAGTACTTACAAATGTCGCCATCCTCTCACCTTGCAATTTCTTTGACCTCCACCTACTTCTTGCATTTTCTTAAACGTTTGTAGTGCCTCGTTTCCTTTTGCCATGCTGGGCATGCTCACCACTCTTCTTATGAATATTTTTAGACTTCTCCACCATGACTACACTCACACTCTCGCTCTTGACTGTCAACCAGTCCTCCCTCTTGACAGACTAAATCCTTTGTCTCTCCCTCAATGCCCTGGCTTGGATCTCCTCCTCTACGGGTCGCTCGACTTTCTTCAAGATATTTTCCTCACCATCCCTGTAGCCCTAATAACTAGTGTCAATTCGCTTGTAAATATCATACCTAGACCTCCTCTTCTTCAACTCAGGGGCTTATTGAATAGCTATTTGATTCAAAGGATGAATTTTGTAGCCACAAAGTATCTGTAACTGGGGCCCTTGCCAATGGCACCGGGCACATCAGCCTAGTTCCCTTCCAAGTCTATCATCTTGGCCCCTAATTTGGCATAATTAGGACCACCAAGCTCTACGATCTGAGCTTCCTAGTGCCCCTTTTCCCTAATTAGCTTATTTATTTCATCATTGAGGTCTCAGAGGTGGTGTTCATTAAGGCCCAATATCTGAATCTCCATGAACTTTCGTCCAATCTCTCAAATTATTTGTTTCCTCCATTTGTTTTCCTCTATGAGATGTAACACTTCGAGGCCAGGAACAAATGCCTATCCTTGGGCTTCTTCTTCTCTTCATTCTTGAATGTCAAGAACCTCTTGAGCATAGGTTTTTCCCTCTCTTCATTATGGGCCATTCCTCCCCACAAAATTCGAGAGCTTACCAATTTGATCTTCTATGTTGAGGTCTTGGAGGTAGTATTCATTGAGTCTTGCGTTTGAATCTCCATGACCTTCCTTCAAATCTCTCGGATTATTTGTTGCCTCCATTTGTTTTCCTCTGGAAGATCATGACACTTTAAGACTAGGAATGAACACCTCTCCTTGGGATTTTTCTTCTCTTCATTCTTGAATGTCATGAACCTGTTCAACATAGAATGTGCCTTCTCTTAATCATGATCCATTTCCCCCCCAAAACTCAAGGGCCTACTAGTCTAATCTTCTTTGTTTAGGTCTTGGAGGTTGTGTTCGACAAGGCCGAGATTTTATATCTCCATTACCTTTCGTCCAATCTCTCGGATGATTTGTTGCCTCCATTTGTTTGTCTATGTGATATCATGGCACTATAAGACCAGGAACATACACCTCTCCTTTGGATTCTTCTTCTCTTCATTCTTGAATACCAGGAACTTGTTCAACATAAATTGTGCCTTCTCTTCATTATGAGCCATTTTCCCCCAAACCCGAGAGACTACTAGTCTGGTCTTCTTTATTGAGATCTCAGAGGTGGTGTTTGTTGAGCGCTAGGTTCTAAATCTCCATGAACTTCCATACAATCTCTTAGATTATCTGCTACCTCCATTTGTATGCTTATGCGATACCACGACACTCTAAGGCTAAGAACATACACCTCTCCTTGGGATTGTTCTTCTCTTCATTCTTGAATGTCAAAATTCCAACAAGATCGCTAACTTTGAGTGTTGATCATTAATATAACGGGACAATGTGACACCTCAAGGGTTCTCCTTCAACCCTTTACATTTTGAACAACCACGTATTAATGGGGTGTCATAAAAGATATCTAATTCATAGTGTAATTCCATTGACCCAGGCTAGTTCCTAGAAGATGGCATGCTACAATTGGCAGGGTAGAGCAGTTGTTCATTTTCCTCAAACATCTACTTGCATTATATTTCTCCTGATAATATCCTGCAGCATTTTTTGACTAGTGGAATATCTTGTGCATTTGAACTCGATCTTGAAACATGATACTACAAAATTCAATGATCAATTATTAAAATGAACATCCATACATCAAATAAATTCAATCAAATAAATGAATTATAAATAAAATCTAGACTTACTGCAAACAACGGAGGGCAACTTGAAGAGATTGAAACAATATGGAATGGGTTGGAATATGAAGAATTCGCCATTTGATATTATAACCTTTTTTTTTCCTGCATTTGAGCCAAAACCATCATTGATACATGAATAAATTCTTAAAAAAGAGTTTGGGAAGCATATAACAATCTAAGTTCCAACCGAATTTCAAACGGTTTTTAAAAGTTATTGGTGTGCTTAATTATTTTATGACACATCGGTGTGTCTATATATACAAAACGCGCTAGTGCACTAAATTATGAGAGGCACTGAAGAGCGACCTTCATTTTTTCCACTACGAAATTTTAATTGTGGAGGTTTGCATTTACACTTTGTCAATTAAATTGTTTGTCGGTGCGTTTTTACGTAAAAAGTGCACCACTGTGTTTTTTTTACGTATAGTGCACCGAAAAAATAAGTTATATAAAAAAAAATAGTGTGTGCGTTTATCATCAATGCGACGAAATATATAGCGAAAAAATGAGTGGGAATTTCATTTTTCTATATGTATATGTTTATAAATAAAAAAACCCCTAATATTTTTTTCATTCTTTTACCAAAACTTAAAGGGAATATTTGTGCAAGAGAGATTTACCAACAAGACTTTGGAGTGGGTATATTTTTTAAGAGCCAAATTTGTAAGTGATCACCATAGGTGACATACAAATCTACAGAGGAGAAATTTCAAGTACGTGATTTCATTCTATTGATCATTTCAATCTTTCTCCTATTTGATTCAAACAATTTTCAATACATTCTCAAAAAAGTAGAAGTGTTTCATAGTTACCTTCGGTATCAAAAGCCCTAGCTTTCTTGTTGTTTCTTTTAGTTTCCCTCTGTATATTTCACAAGGATATTTTTTTTAAGCAATAGATTTTTAAAGGGTTTCTTTACTTGTATATGGGGCATTAGGCATCTGTTGTAATAGGACCATTCATTGCATTGGATCCCAAACCCTTTTAATGTCAATTTTATTTAAAAAAAACATGCTTTCACGATTAGTTGTTCATTTTGTACATGAATAGCATGCATGTTTATGTCAACAACACCGCTGAGTTTAAAATGTAAATAACATTGTTTTTAATACTGAAAGCGTCATGTTTTAAATTTTTCCATGGGTTCGATGGTGCACAATAAATAGTAATGAGGCACTCGTGCTTATATTAATTTATAGAGCACTGCATGAATATAATGATTTGTAATCAAAACATTTTTTTTATTTTCAACAACACAGTACTAATCATGTACTAGTGCATATACATATGTTTAATGCATCAATGCATATCATTTTATTATACGCAACAAAATCTAATTTTGTAAAAAAGAAATCACAATTTCTATATATGATGATTCTTATTGCAACGAGCACGATGGTAGCTCATCCCAACAAGAGAACACGGCAAGTTCTTTAAGTTTTATTACAAATTTAATATATTTGAATTATCTGTAGGTTTAGATTAATGATTTGTATAGGTTAAGGTGTGTCATGCAGAACAAAAACTTGAAGAAATTTGATAAGTTTATTCACAATCTGAGTGCAAAAGAGCTTAAAAGCTTTATAGAAATGTTGCAAAGAGAGGAATTAGGTGGATCAAAAGGTAATCAACATGAAGTTTTTCTTTGAATTTTTACTAATAATGATTTTCTTAACAATAATCGCTAATATGTTTTAAATACTCGATTTCACATTTTTTTAATGTTATGCAGGGACTAATAGAAAGGGACCAGTATCTTGTCCTAAGAAAATAAAAATTACGAAGGATGTAAATGACGATGATTTGGTCCTCGGTTCATTCGAAGTGGTGGTGGAAGTTAACGAGAGGGGTCTTTTTTTTACAAAACTATGAGGGATGTAGTGGAAAGAACGTATAGACATACTTTCCACTTACAATACAAAAATCAACCCAATGACTCCAAGAATAAGGTTATATATAAACTACATGAAGCATTTCCGCGGCAATGGTCAATAAGACCTGTGAGACTTGCAATAGAAAAAACTTACAACCAACATAAGAGATTTTGAGAGACAACATGCAACACAACTTTGAAAGAATGTGTATTGTTTATGAAACAGTCACTGCTATGGTAATTTATGCAATCATGTATATTCTACTATGTAAATGTAGATATACTTATTACACTTTATTTCTATGTTTGTAGATGGAACATGAAGAGGTAGAACATAAAAAACAAGCCAATCAAGAAAACATCATGTTAAATAACCGAAGTACACTATCACCTACAAGTGATGAAGAAATTAGGCATGCACACAGCTTGAGCAATGACAACGGTTTGAGTGATGAATGACAATAAATATAATTGAATGTTATTCCAAGTTGTATGCTTTGGAATATTTGTTTGTTAAATTTTAGGATTTTAGTTAATGTACTCAATATTGAGTCCTCAAAATGGACTCATGTTGTCACAATTATATCTTAGACTTCCCTTTAAAAGCCTATATCTATGCCTCGATTATTTTTCCATTTCACTCCTTTTTGCCACAAAAACATAATCAACTACAAAAATTATGCATTGAAAAAGGTTAGAGGTAATTTGTCCATTCTTATGTTTAATTCCATTCTTATTAGTGAATAGTGATTTAATTAATTATTATTGAAATGAGTAGCTACATAATCTTTTGATTCTGTAGCAACTCATATTATAGTTATGTAGCATGTTTTCTAAGACGAGCTTTTGCAGCGAAATTGTTCATCCACAGGGACGTGGTCAACCTTGGATTGAACCACGACATTTGGAAGGCATCAAAATGTTCCACGAAGGTCATCCACCTGTCGGCATGGCATATGGATCCTCTAGTTTAGAACATAAGCAAAGTCAAACTTTTTGGTCAACGTGTACATATGGAAAAATGTGCAACCTCGATTTCATCAGAAAAGAGCATAATGAAGCATGAGATTGTATCAGAGAAATCCATGCCTTATGTCATGAATTTCTCTAATACGTGGGTGATCAAGTCAAATCCAAATATACACAAAAGATTCATATTTGATTTGGTTATCTACGCATATGTAATTTGATAGAGATTGTTTTCGAGATCCGTATAACTTGGAACTGAGCGATCCTTTTTCTACTATATAAATATGAGTGATTAGATCCACGGAAAAACAATTATCATTACACCTTGAAATCGAATTGTTGTAGACATATTTGTTGATTAATACAAAGTTCTTGGTTATCGTTTGTTCAACATGAGTTGTTAATTCTGAGTTTGTAAAGAGTTTAGTCTTATACAATTTTTCCAAATAGCGTTTCCCAAGCTAGGAGGGCCCCTTGAGGAGGAGCACGCTATTCATTTTTTTAAGCATTATTGGTATTGTGTTTTTATTTATGCAGTTGTGTGATTTCCTAATTTTTTCATTTCTTTCCACAATGTATTCATTTTTTTTTTGCACAAAAGTAACTAATCTCGCAACCATCAGTTGAATGATTGAGTGTTATGATCAATAAGAACTCTCATTGAGTTAAGTGATTGAAAGAATGTTATAGAAGTCCAATAGATTGTTGGTTTTACATATTGGAATTGTTTTTGTGTTTTTGTAATTCAGTTTTTTTATTTCTTAGCATTACTTTGTTCTTTCTGTAGTTGAACATAACTTTGTTTCAGCAGGTAAAGCACTGAACAATTTTCCTTATGGAATTATAGGATGTATTAGAAATAGTACCTACATATATTTTCCATTGCACTTCATCAGTTTACAATCCCCGGGTTGATAATTTAATGTAGCAGATTTCAACTAATTGAACGTATTGACATTTTTGGCGTCGTTGTCGGGGAAGTGCAAAGAGGCATTTAGTTTTTTTTCTTATATTTTAAATGCACGTAAGAATGAATACATGGGAAGAGAGACATTAAGATGATAGGTAAGAACCCTCACACTCATTGTATGTAGATCCATGGTGAATCTCTCTTCAACCATTTAAAATCATGATAAGTAGAATGCATGAATAGGAATAGAGATAATAGAGGTAGATTTACTCATGGTAGAAGTGCACCAAACACCACTTCATCCACTTCATCACGTGGTACCTACTCTATCACGTGGTATTGTAAGAGACACACCATCATCTAACCCTTCTGCAGGTAGGATTACAAGAGGAGGCTGAATAGGAAGAATCATAACTACATAAGAAAAAGGCAAAGGCAAAGTTGGAGAAGGTAGTTCTAAAATAGTAAAAGTGTTGAAATAATGTAACTGCAAAGTGTATTCTAATTATTATTGTTGTATTATTCATTAGATCAATCCCCTATTGTGGATTGATCATGTCGGCTATTGTAAAGGACCAAATCCCCTTTTGCGGATTGGTCAAAACATAATTGTAATAGGCATAATAAGAAGTCAGCCCCATAATATATTAAAGGTGGTTATAACCACCCAGATTGAGAAGTCGGCCCTGCCAGTGAAAAGAAACCTCCACACGTGTCGGAGTTGTATAAATAAGGAGGCCTCATTTAGACACACACTCAGTTGTTCATTGAGGAGTAAGTTTTGGAGTTGTAGTTGGAGAAGAGAGAGAGAGAGAGAGAGAGAGAGAGAGAGAGAGGCACATTCTTGGGAGAGGACTTTCTGTATTTGTTTGAGTTATCTCTTGGCATTGTATTGGCCATCTATAATAAGGAAGTTTTGCTGGGTTTTCTCCCCCCATGAGGGTTTCCCAAGATAAATGATGTGTCTCTTTTGATTGTGTATTTCTCAGTGATCCTATCTTATGCTATTGTTATATATTGAAATGCAAAGAACTCTAATAATAGCTTAAACCTTAACATGGTATCAGAGCTAAGCTAAAGAGAGCATCTTTCACAAGAGAAAGTGAAAAATGTCACTGTTGTCGTACATGCAAATTAGGGCTTTTTATTGAAGAAGTATTCCAGCTCCAAAACCATCTAGAAAAGTGCGCCCTTCCTCAAGGATCACTTTGGCATCCTCGGCGCAACTTTTCAGTGGCTAGATCTCCCGGAAAGTGAAACCCTAGTTTTCACAAAGTACCATAAGTACCAGAGTACTAGAAGTACTAGAAAACCAGAAGCACTAGTCCAGAAATCCGTTGGTCAAGTTTGAGGGGGTAAAAGTTGGCTTTTCATAAATCTGACTGCACGAGCTTACTCGCCTCATCTCAGGGCATCTATCCCCTAGATCATAATTTCAAAATTTGAAGTTTGAAAAATTAGGGTTTCCTCATAAAACCCTAAGTTGCAGTTGTAGTCTCAGAACCAGTTGCAGTTGCAGCCGTAGTACCAGTTGCAGTCACCCTTGAAGTTCTTAAGAGTTGGTGATCATTATCGTTGCTACCATATAATGCCTCTACCTGCAAGTGTCGTCAAAGGTATGTACTCACGGTTAAGCTTTAAAGAGTATATGCAGGAGAAGGGATCTCTTGCCATATATCCATAAGGATCTCAAGATCCAACACATTCAGAGGAATAATGAAACCCAGGTGTGATTATTCTGATATGCATCTATTTGTTATGACATTATTTTGATCAATGTTGCATGTTGTAGCTATGACTATCATTCCAAACTTTGATCAAAATCTGAGTCAAGGTATTAGATGGATTAAAAGTTGAGATCATAGAGTTTATCCTCTAACCCAACCCTCTGCCAAGATAGCATATTGTCTTAGTATAGAAGACAGGTTGAAGAAATCACTCGTCATCTTGAGTGAAGGAGACTTGGAAGAAAAGCAAGCACACTCATTCTTGAGGACAAGGCTCCAGGTTTGATTAATCAAGTTGATAAGATTCAAAGGTACACATGATAAGTTGATGATTACCCTTTACAAGTAACCACTATAGTTGAGATAACAGTCTTTGTAAAGTATTATACTTGATAGCATGTGAGCATATAGAGGTAAATACTTAATGTAATCATTTGTCTGATACATCTAACACCTCCTCTAGGAGAAACCTCGTGTGTTAGTTCTAGGTTGCCATGGAGGAATGTTCGATCACAACACTATAAGAGTGTTGACCCCATTTCATAGTGTATCTCTTACTTTTAATCGTTGCTTCAGACAAGTCATGAGTGATAGCTCTAAAGGAGCTACTGTGATGATTATTTGTGCTATTGCTTTATCTATTATTATCAAAAGGATATTATTCTTGCTTGTTGTTTTGTTGACCTTGTTTCAGGTCACGGGTGATAACCCTGAGAAAGCTATAGTGAAGGTTGCAGAAGGCAACATATTATATGAGACATGAAGCAGACTATGTACATGATCATATACACTCATGCAACAAAGAAGATGAAGAAGAAGCTATCTCTTGAGATTCAAAATATCTCATATGAAGATCGACTGAAAGGAGCAAAAGGCTCCAAAGATGATCGAACATTAGAAAGAGAAGCATATCTCGTTTGAAGCCTGAATCTATCTTCCATATTTAGACTTGGTATGCAACACCAAGTATACCCTATAAGAGATGATGAAGTCCTTGTAGACTAGGAAGAAATCGAGAGTAAACCTGAGCTCAGAAAGGATCAGATGAAGAGACAACTTCAGGGACTAGAAGATAGATGTCGTGAGAAGACTAGATCATAACTTCAGAGACTCCTAGGAGATATGAAATCTCCAGGATGATTCGCTTGTTTCAGTGAAAAAGAAGGAAGCCAATCAGAAAGACTAGGATATGAATTCTTCCATGAGAAGAGAAGTCAGTATTGACTTCCAATATTGATCTATACAGATCAAACGTGTTGCAGATGTACAAAGCCTGATGTATGTCCAGAGGATTCTCCCATCAAAAAGGGAGAAGTCTATGACGAGACACTTATTGAAGAAACAGTTCCAGTACTTATGAAGACAACCAGAACAACCATGATTCATATATAGTACGATATGCAGGGGGAGCAATCCCCATATTTAAAATTTGAGTGGCAGATGGTGCAGTACATCAGTTGGGTCATGAAGACATGACTATGATAGAATTACCCCCATGAAAGAAGAAGAGTTATCTTGAGTATCAGTTATTGAGCCACTCTCAGTTTCAGATGAAACTGTTGCCATGATAAAAATAAGAGTTACTCTCAGATTTTAGCAGCCACATTGAGAATGAAGCAGTCATTCTCAGCCTCAGAGAAGCTGCGAGTGCAGAGTCCCAGATTCTAGAAGGAATAGTTGAAGAGAGAGTAGAGGACATACTCTGAGACAGTGAGACAGATAGTGCCTTACATAAAGCACATAGAACGAGCACATAATTGTGCAGATTGAGCTGCAGCTGAGCAAGTGTACCAGATTGGTACAATGTAATAAGAAAAATTGATTTGAATATTGAAGATAGAAAGACTCATGTCTGCCAGTTGAAGAAGGATTTGTACGTGTTGAAGCAAGCTCCTAGAGCTTGATATGGCAGAATTGACAATTTCCTAACGAGCTTTACCAAGAGTAAAATTGATTCTAACCTCTACTTCAAGGTTATGAATGATGAGTCGATGATATTGTTGATGTATGTGGATGACTTATTCTTAACTGGAGAAGAAAAGATCATCATCGAATGTAAGAAGAAGCTCGCTTCAGAATTTGAGATGAAAGACCTTAGCCTAATGCATTATTTCTTAGGTCTTAAGGTATGGTAGAGTCTAGAGAGAATCTTCCTTAACCAAGGGAAGTATGCAGTCAAAATCCTGAAGGGATTCGGCATGTTGGAGTGAAAGTCCATGAATACACCCATGGAAATGAAGTTGAAGCTACTGGTCGACACTTCGTCAGAATTGATTGATGCCACACTGTATAGACAGATCATTGGATCGTTGATGTACCTGACGAACACCAGACCAGATATCTGTTTTTCCATGAACACCTTGAGTCAGTTTCTGGTAGAACCCAGACATGTTAACCTAGTTACTGCAAAACATGTGATGAGGTACCTTAAGGGTACATTAGATTGTGGTCTCAGCTATGATGGAGATCATGATTTCACATTGAGTGGGTACACTGATTCAGATTGGGTTGGAAGTGTCTCTGACAGGAAGAGAACTCCAAGATGTTGTTTCAGTTTGGGATCAGCCATGATCTCATGGCAGAGTAGGAAGAAATCCAGCATTTCTCTAAGTACAACGAAAGTAGAATACATTGTTGCGTGTTCTGCCAGCTACGAAGCTATATGGCTTCGTAAGTTATTGACTGGTCTATTCAACCTAGAGATGGAAGCAACCGCAATCCTATGTGACAACCGGAGTTGCATAAAGATGACAGAGAATCATGTATTTCATGACAAGTCGAAGCACATAGAGATCCGATATCATTACATCCGTGACATGGTGCAGAGAGGAGACATAAAGCTCCAATATGTTAGCACAGATGAACAGGTTGTCGATGTGTTGACCAAGCCTCTATCTCGTGTAAAGTTTGAGCACTTTCGAGATAAGCTTGGTATAGTCCGAAAGGACCTCCCTCGAAAGGGGGAGTAGTGTTGTGTTGAGATATGCCAGTCTAGCACTGTGCTTCCAACTTAATTGTTGTGATGTAAAGCCAGTCTAGTACTATCATTCCAACTTAATTGTTGTGGTGAGATATTTCAGCCTAGTATTGTGCTTCCAGCTTAATTGCTATGACGTAAAGCCAATCTAGATTATTGTGTTGAGATATGCCTAGTACTGTGCTTCCAGCTTAATTGTTGTGACATAAAGCCAGTCTAGATTGTTGTGTTGAGATATGCCTAGTACTGTTCTTCCAGCTTAATTATTGTGACGTAAAGCCAGTCTAGATTGTTGTGTTGAGATATGCCTATTACTATGTTTCCAGCTTAATTTTTGTGACATAAAGCCAGTCTAGTATCGTGCTTCCAACTTGATTGTTGTGACGTAAAGCCAGCCTAGTACTGTGCTTCCAGCTTAATTGTTGTGACATAAAGCCAGTCTAGTACCGTGCTTCCAACTTAATTGTTGTGACGTAAATCCAGCCTAGTATTGTGCTTCCAGCTTAATTGTTGTGACGTAAATCCAGTCTAGTATTGTGATTCCAACTTAATTGTTGTGTAGTGTGCCAGCCTAGTGCTGTGATGATGGTCCAACTTCATGTTGTGATGACGTGTCAGCTTAATTGTTGTGATGTGTTTCCAGCCTCGTGTTGTGATGATGTGTTACCAGCCTTTGTGCTATGATATTGGTGCTTTTGATGTTGTATCAGCCTTGTGCTATTATTGATGATGAGGATGTATTAGTGTTATACTAATCCATGTCGATGCAGTTGATGATGATGATGCCACTTCAGCTCCTGAGTCCTTGCTGAAGATGATGATGATGATATTATTTCATCTTTAATGTTGAAGATGATGATGATGTTACCTTAGCCTCATACCGATGAGGATGATGATGCTACTATAGCTCCATGTTGTGTTGATGATGCTCCAGCCTCTATGATGTGTTGATGATGAGAAAAACTTCTGATGATTTATAGATACGCCAGTCATTGTTCCAAGATGATATTGATGATGATGTCCTCTCACCCACCTGATGTTGTTGATGATGTTGTCCTCTCTCTCACCTGATACTATTATAGAATACCCTTCTAGTTAAGGGGGAGTGTTGAAATAATGTAAATGCAAAGTGCATTCTAATTATTATTGTTGTATTATTCATTAGATCAATCCCCTATTGCAGATTGATCATGTCAGCTATTGTAAAGGACCAAATCCCCTTTTGCGGATTGGTCAAAACATAATTGTAATAGGTAGAATAAGAAGTTGGCCCCATAATATATTAAAGGTGGTTATAACCACCCAGATTGAGAAGTCAACCCTGCCAGTGAAAAGAAACCTCCACACGTGTTGGAGTTGTATAAATAAGGAGGCTAGCACCTCATTTAGACACACACTCAGTTGTTCATTGAGGAGCAAGTTTCGGAGCTGCAATTTGAGAAGAGAGAGAGAGAGAGAGAGAGAGAGAGAGAGAG
>ML832956.1:33445-52119 GCA_009831015.1 Picea engelmannii
TAGTGCGTTCATTGTGAGAAGGTTTTGTTTGCTTGCTTGCTTACTAGATTTTTAGCGTGTGTTGTTTGTTTTCCCTAGAGGACTCTAGATTGGATATTTATTTAATGGCATCAGTTCCCGAAATGACCAATGAAGGAACCCCTGCTCCAGGGGAACCTTTTAGTTTTCCTTCTTATGGAAACATTGGTCCTCCTCATATTGCTACTTTGAGCCTTCCAGGTCTCACAATTGGATTACCGGTATGGTTGTTTTCCACTCAGGTAATCCCGAATACAGTTAGTGCTTCAGTCACAAGCACTTTCCCCCACAAGCATCAACCTCTGATCCTTCACCTTCTTCACCAATAAGGTCTTCTTCACCTTCTTCACTTGCAAGGTCGCCTTCCATTTCATCTTCTTCATCGAATGAAAGTTCTAAAGCTAGTAACCTAGTGAATAAGAAGAAGAAGAAAAGGAAGATTAAGAAGAAGAAAGATAAACAAGGGTCAAAGCTTCCAACCATTATCAAACATGTTGGAAAACAACCAGTTACTGTTAATCGTGCTGGGAGAGTTGATGATGTCAAGATCACCCAAACAACCCATAAGCCCAAGTACCCTTGCAGGCTTTGTAAGGGTAACCATCTTCTTAAGGATTGCCCTGGTCTATCCAAGGTAATAGAAGCATGGTCTGCATATCCTTTCTAGTCCACGTCGTCGACCTCTGAACAACATGTTGATGACCCCCCGTCAACTAGTCAAGATACCGTTGGGAAGAAGAAAAGTAGAGTCAAGTTCCTGTGCATGCTATGCAAAGGGAGTCATCTCACTCACCTTTGCCCTCATATGGGTGAAGCCTCGAAATTACTGGAAGATATGACTATTTCACAGCCTCAACTTCCAGCTGCTTATCACAAGCTTACTCTTGACCCCACTATAGTTGATGGAATGATCACTCTGGTCCCTTCACCGGTCAATCCGATTAATCATGTCGTCAATTTGGTCACGTCCTTAGTTGAACCAGTTGACAAAGTGGTTGATCCGATACCATCCTCGGTCAATCCCACTCTCCCCTCAGAGAGTGAAACTAAAGCGGTCGATCTGATCCCATCCTAGGTCGATCCCACTCTCCCGTTAGAGAGTATCACCCAAGTGGTCGATCTGTTTCCACCTGTCGACCCCATTCTCCCCTTGGAGAATGCAACCCAAGTGGTCGATCTGGTTCTGTCATCGGTCGATCCCACTCCTCCTTTGACGAGTGCTAAAGTGATTGATCCAATCCCTTCCTCGTTCAGTCCCACCCTTCATCCGAAGAGTGCCAAAGTGGTTGATCTGATCCCATCATCGGTCAATCCCACTCTTCCTCTGAAGAGTGCCTGCGTGGTCGATTTGATCCCATCATCAGTCAATCCTACTCTCCCGCTCGAGAGTAAACCCGATACTGCCCATGTTTTTCTCATTGATACAGACTCTGTCGTGTCGGGGGATATTCCTCTTTCTCCCGTGAAACCCCCTCCAAGTAATGAGGCCATCATTTTTAATTGGGGTGTGCTAACTGGACCTCGTCTTCCCTCTCACATTCCTTTCCATATTACAGTGCAAGTTTGTGGTCGGGATGTTCCTCATACATTGATAGATGAAGGTTCGTCTATTAGTATTTTGTCCTCTATTGCTTGGCAAGCTTTGGGTTATCCTCCGCTTGCACCGGTTACACAAAATCTATTATCTTTTAACAGAAGAACCAGTCAACCTTTAGGGACCTTTCCCCAGTTTCCTGTAACTTTGGGAGGGAAAACTATCTTTATTGATGTCATGGTAGTCTAAGACCCCTTGGATTTTTCTTTAC
This sequence comes from Picea engelmannii, assembly GCA_009831015.1. Lineage (NCBI taxonomy): Eukaryota > Viridiplantae > Streptophyta > Pinopsida > Pinales > Pinaceae > Picea > Picea engelmannii. Next base: position 35,269 of record ML832956.1, read on the forward strand.
TCCTTGGGAAAGATTATGTCTATGCCATGAAAGCTATTGTGTCTACTCTTTTTCGTGTGATATATTTCCCTCACGATGGACGAGTTGTGAATGTTGATCAATTTTCATTTGTGGATCCCGCCTGGATTGCCTCCCTAAACGGTTCTTATACGCAGACAATATCGCCCCTGCCATAGGTCAATTATGTGGCATTGTCGCCCATGGATTCAACTTCTGATGACTTAGATCCAGTAGTTGACATGGTGATCTCTTCGATAGGGTTGTTAGAGCCTGGTCTCTTTACTCCTGTCGCGACCCTCGACATGGTGTCCTTCCAGAGTGTGTTTCTTCCTTCCAGTGAAGACCTCTTGGAAGCCATGACGGAGTTTTGTCCCTTGACATGGTGTCATTCCAGAGCATTGTCCTCTTGGAATCCATGATCAAGAAGAGAGGTTTTTTAGCATGGTTTTTTGATTTCAAGCTCATTAAAAAATGAAACCACTTACGAGGATAGTCTTTACGTCTCTGAAGAAACCTCGTTAAAAAATGAAATAGAGGTTACGAGCATAGTTCTTGTTTCTATGTCAAGCTCGTTAAAAAATGAAATAGTTTTCCCCCTCTCTATTTGAGTCAAGTCCTTCATCTAGTATTTGAACCTTCATTTCATTCTCCTTTGCAGTTGGATGAAATGAAGCTTGGGGGGCATTTGCCTCAGCCTCTGGACTTCATGCTGAAGTTGAGCCGCTAGCTTCTTAAACTGGGGGCTAAGTACCAACCATCCATGTGTTATGCATTGGGAAGTCGCAAGCATAGTTTTCTACGGTTCAAGCTTGTGTAAAAATGAAACCAGCTACCTCAAGCGTAGTTTCCTCTGGTTCAAGCTTGCGTAAAAATGAAACCAGGTCCAAGCATAGTTTTGTTTAGTTTTTAAGCTTGTGCAAAAATTAAAATCTATCCCAAGCATAGTTTTGTTTTGTTTTAAAGCTTGCATAAAAATGAAAACAATCCCGAGCTTAGTCTTTATTCTTTCTCATGCTCGTAAATACATGAGAATAAGTTACCGAGCTTAGTCTTTGTTCTTTCTCGTGCTCGTAGATCAATGAGAATGTAACCGAGTATAGGTTTATCACTTTTTCATACTCGTAAAGGTTATACGAAAAAGGAACCCCTTGGAGTTCCCTTTAAGCTCTTTTCAGACTCTCTAAACATGAAAAGATTGCCGAGTGACCTTATTCTCTTCACGCTCGTTAAAATATTTGAAGAAAACATCTGTTGAGCGATAGTTTATCTCTTTTTCGGTCTCATCAAACTACTTTACGAAAAAGGAACTGAGAGAGTTCTCTTTAAGTGTTTTTCAGACTCTCTAAACATGAAAAACCCCTGAGTTTTCTTTCTTTGGACTCGTTAAACAAACATCGAAAGGCCCATATGGGACCAAACCACTCCTTCTTAGGGTTCGTTAAACATACTCCGAGGGACTCGTCCAAAGGATGAGCTTAAATTTACAAGCATATGTTATCCTCCTCAAGCTTGCGTAAAAAATAAAGAGGTACTCGCCAGAAATGGTGGGGGGGGAATTTGGAAAGAAATGTATCTAAACCTATATTTTGTGGTAGAGTCACTTTTGAACATGACACCCTTTCACCCGCATTGTGTCTAGGTTGGAAAATCCACTTGTCTCCTGATCATACTCCTATAAGATTACAAATTGGTCTGTGATCCTTGTTGTTGAGTCAGTATTTCCAAGACAATTGTCATGTCGTCAATATGTTCAAAGAGAAATTCAACCCGGAAAGCCTTCTATTGCGTTGGCCATTTCTGCAGTCCTTAAAGCATTCTATTTCATCAGCCATCCCTGAGTCAGTCCTGCATCACTTGTTAGTTTGATCTACTTCAAATCTTGTTACCCGTTTCGTGTCATTGATGGGGGATACATTAAGGCCCTCCTGTGACGAGTCTTTTTTTGTCGACTTCAACTCATTATCTAGGAATTAGACTTAGAAACCAATTGGTACCTTGGAACTTGCATGCCTCAATGGCAGGTTTCCTCGCTTTCGACAGTGGGTTTTCATTATTGACCTATGTTCGGGAGATTCCGCCGAGTGTTCGACTTCAACTCATTAATTCGCATTCGTTGGATTGTACTAGAGTACCTTGGGATTCATTGACATTAATGGTGATTTCCCTCACACTTGTTAACGGTTCTCATCATTGACCGGTAATCAAGTGGTTTTTACCATGTTTGACTTCAGCACATGTATTCACATGGTTAGATTCGTACTATGGAGTGGTGGATATGAAGACCCTGGATCTTTTCTATCAAATTCAGGCTGCGTTGGATCATATTCAGATTGTATTGGTGCATAGATCCACATTGTATGTCTCGTGGCTATGTTCAAATTTGAGTCCTCAACACATAGATCCACAGTGTATTTTTGGTGACTATGTTCAGATTTGAGTCATATTGGCATGGATCCACAGTGTATGTTTGGTGGCCATGACTTGTCTTACTTGACATGGATCTTTGCATGTCAGCATTTATGCTTTGAGTCATTTGTATTCTAAGTATGGGAATGCCTACCTCAGTGATGATGTGTTATTGTATTGTATTTTCTTGTTTGTTGGTAGGTTTTCGACCGACTGTTTCTTGTTCCCTACACACACTCGACAAAGTATTTCAGCTATCACTATGTTCTAACTTCATACTTTGGTGGGCTCTCTGTTACACATTATGTTCGTCATCCCTATGAATGTTAATGATGTAAACCTATCTGTTGCCTTCAGAGGGGTCAGTGACCTGAGTTCCTAAAGAAAGAAGAGAGAAGAACTTTTCATGAGAAAAGAAGTTGCATTCTCCTTTGTAAAAATCCTATAAAAAGGAAGTTCGCAGGTTGCTATATAAGCAGGGTGTGAGAATGCCTGATTCTCGCAGGTTGCACCATAGCTGGGTTGTGAGAGGTTCACAGGTTGCTCTATAGGCAGGGTGAGAGAATGCTTATACGTGGGGAAAATGAGTGTTTTCTTGAATCTTCTAGAAGGAGAAACTTCCAGGGTGAGGTGGTATCCGAATGGTTTGGATCTTACTTGCTTTCATGATTTAGTGGGATCATCCTAACCTCCTCACCTTATCCTCTTCAACTTATAAAAGGAGAGGAGCTCTCATGGAGAAAGTTAGCTTGGAGCTTTTTGGATTGGCTAAGTTGGATTTGGCTTGGAATTATTAGCTTGGTTAGAGTGGTTTTGAGTTTTGCCTTTATCAAGATAGATTGTGAATACTATCAGATCTGTGCTCTCGAAATTCTTGGAGTGGAAGTGTGTGGGGAACGAAGGACAGTTGGAAGGGACCTTACGACATCAAGGCCATGGTTGTAATCTCTCTTTCACATTTAATATGATACAGTAATATGATTCTTTCCTATAAAGCTTGTTGTGTTTTATTGTATGATTCCTTGATCACATACATAGGTTTATATTGAGTTTATGTTATTTCTATCACTTTGGTTGGTTGCGTTCTTTTCCAGGTTCATCATTGTATGAGTGTTGGAATGGAGCTAGGATGGCAGTAGCGAGAGGAAGTGGCGTTTAAACGGTATGTCACCCATCCCTCTTTAGTTAGTAAATTCAATATTTAAAACTTAAGGAAAGCGTCATGTTCTGGTGTGTTTTGTTCTAGATCTAGGTGAATCTAGGGAGATCAGTTAGTGTTTGCACCTATCAATTAGTCCGATAACAACAGGACACTGTTATTTTTGGAGAAAGGGGATATGATCTCCATGAACAAAAATAAAAGAAAGAGACTTGTAGCATGGTTTGACAATTTTGTTTATCATATGCATACTTCTAACAAAATGGTTGCTTGCACATTTTGCAAAATTAAGGGGTTTAAACACATCAACTCAGGATGCGTATTGAGGAAATGGAAGAAGGCGAGGGAGCCTCCAATCATGATAAGGAGGCCGAAGGCCAAAATACTAGAGTTGGTAATGCAGAGACAGAGTCCAATGGATGCAAGGGAAAAGGAGAGCATGAAACGTTAATAGAAACGATAAGAAACATGAAGATGGAAGTGCATAGATACAAAGCAGACAACGAGAGACTGATGAGAGATAAAAGTTAGATAAATGCTCGAGTGTTGTAGAGCTTAAATCAGTTGCAGAGACAAATGAAGAAGGGATCAAACTCAAGACAAGAGGAAGAAGGTAGGTGCCATGAAAGAAGGGATGATCGTGGAAGGGTTGGTTATTCCAGAAGTGCTAGCAGAGCTCATGGACACCACTCACCTCCTTACTCAGAAGGAAATTTTTATGCATCAGAAGATCCCGTAAGTAGTCCAGAGGTGTCTCATGTTAGACAACAAAGAAGGAAACAAGAGGTAGATAGTTTGCAAGGAGATCTAAGAAAGCTCAAGCCACCTTCCTTCGATGGTGAAAGAGAAAGGGAAGATGATGTCGAAGCATGGTTGCTTGGACTCCAGAGATATTTTCAGTTGCATAACTATTCATCAAATCTGGAAGCCAGGATTGCCACCTACCATTTACATGAGAAAGTTGCAATGTGGTTGGACCAACTAAAGCAAGTGGAACATGTTAATGAAAGTAGGATCACTTGGAAGAAGTTCAAGAAGTACTTCCAGAAGGAGTACCTCTCAAAGAATTTCTATGACAAGAAAATGCAGGAGTTCTTTGAACTCGGGTTGGGAAGCATGACTATGGCAGAGTACGAGAAGAAGTTCTTGGGATTGTCAAAGTATGTCAGGTTCACTGGTGATGAGAAAGTGAAAATACAGAGATTTCTAAGTGGACTGCCAGCCTTTTATAAGGAAAAGATCAAGTATGATGAGCCCAAGACCTTGACTGAAGCCATCAGGAAGGCTAAATACATGTATGAGCAAGGCCATGGAAGAGAATCTTTGCAGAAATCTTGGAAGGACATGTAGAATGAGAAGTCTGATCAGAGGAGGAAAATATTCAAACCTTCCTTCAACGGGAATGAGCCTAATAGAAATTGTCAAGATCAATATGCTAAGAGGGATTTCAAGAAATAAGATTCCTTGGGAAAAAGGGGAATACAACCAATCCAATGCTAGGTATGCAAGGAATATCACATGTACAAGGATTGCCCACATAGAAAGGACAGAGTGAAGACTGTGCACAACATCCAAGAGGCTACAACAGTCGAAGATATGGGAAGAATCTATGCAGATTTAGATGAACGACAAGCAGAGTACCAGTCCAATATGATCGAGGTGGAAGGTAAGATCATAAATCATCATGTTGTTATTTTGATTGATTCAGGAGAAATTCATTGTTACATTGATCCTAAGATAGTGGATAGATTACATTTGGAGAAAAGTAAACTTGGAAAAGCAAGTTTGGTTCAGTTAGCCACTGGAACCAAAAGAAGAATCCATGACATGGTCAGAAGTTGTTCCATAAGTCTTAATGGCGTGAATAGCAGTATTGATCTAAATATCATACCATTGGGGTCTTATGATATTCTGATTGGAATGGATTGGTTGGAAAAGCATCATGATGTCCTAGACTATCATAACAAGACATTTACATGTCTTGATGGAAATGGAAAACAGAGCAATGTGAAAGGAGTTCCAAGACACATCTCTATAAGGGAGATTTCAGCCTTACAACTAAAAATATGTTTTAGGAAAGGATGTCAACTGTATGCAACTCATGTGGAAGAGCCAGATAATACAAAAGGGCCAAGCCTCAAACATTCATCGGTACTACAAGAATTTGAAGATGTATTCCAAGAAATACCCAGATTGCCACCAAGAAGGGAGATAGATTTCTCAATTGATTCAGTGCCAGGAGTTGCCCCGGTGTCAAAAACACCTTACAAAATGAGCACACCAAATTTAAAAGAATTACAAATGCAGTTGGAGGAATTGTTGAAGAAAGGGTACATGCGTTCAAGTGTTTCACCTTGGGGAGAAACAGTACTTTTTTTCAAAAAGAAGGATGGAACCTTGAGGTTGTGTATTGACTTCCAACAGCTGAACAAGTACACTATAAAGAACAAGTATCCTCTACCCTGAATTGATGACCTCTATGATCAGCTAAGAGGAGCAAAGATATTCTCAAATATTGACCCGAGGGAAGGATACCATCAGGTAAGAATCCATAAAGAAGACATTCATAAGACAGCCTTTAGGACCAGGTATGAACATTATGAATTTGTAGTGGTGCCATTTGGACTGACTGATGAACCAGTTGTCTTCATGTGCTTAATGAACGACATATTCAGAAATTATTTGGATAAGTTTGTCATAGTATTCCTGGATGACATACTTATCTATTCTAAGTCTGAATAGGATCATGAACACCACTTAAGACTGGTGTTGGAAGTACTGAGATAACATCAGTTGTATGCCAAGTTGAGTAAGTGTTATTTTTATCAAAAGCAGATCCATTACTTGGGACACATTATTTCATAGCAGGGCATAGCAGTAGATACAGAGAAGATCGAAGCCATTAGAGGATGGCCAACACCCAGAAATGTGTCAGATGTCAGATATTTTATGAGATTAGCTGGCTACTACAGAAGGTTCATAGTAGGGTTCTCTAAGATTGCACATCCCATCACTTCTTTGCAAAAGAAGGGAACTAAATTTGTATGGACACTCAAGTGTGAAAATAATTTTAATCTGTTGAAGGAATTACTTACTAGTGCACCTATGTTAAATATTGTTGGCCCAAACGAAAGTTTTGTGGTATGTACAGACGCATGTAAGGAAGGACTTGGGGGAGTCCTCACGCAAAATGGACATGTCATTGGATATGAGTCCAGAAAGCTTAAGGAACTATGCCACGCATGACTTGGAAATTGTTGCCATTGTTCATGCCTTGAGGATGTGGAGGCATTATCTCATGGGGAAGAAACTTGAATTAAGGACAGACCACATTGGCCTGAAGTATCTTTTTGAACAACCAACATTGAATGCCAGGCAAACAAGATGGCTGGAATTTTTAAGTGAATATGACTTCGATATCAAGCATATCAAGGGAAAGGAGAATAAATTTGTCGATGCACTTAGTAGAAGAGTGCATATCATGCATGCTACTGTTGTCAGTATGCATCAGTCAGACTTGAAGAGCATAATTTTAGATGGTTTTGTTACAAACCAGAATTACCTACAGGTAAAGGAAAACTTATAGCAAGGAGATGTACAACAGAAAATAAAGGAGTATGAGATAAAGGAAGACAGATTACTCATGCATAAAAATAGAATCTATGTTCCTAGTTCTGGAGAACTGAGGAATTTGGTACTGAAGGAAATGCATGATGTTCCTTATGTTGGACATCACGGTTACCAGAAAACGATTACATCAATAAGAAGCTAGTTCTTTTGGTCGGGAATGAAGAAGGATGTTGTTGATTACATCGCTCGATGTATGGAATGTCAGAAGGTGAAGGCTGAGCATAGGCACCCAACGGGTTTGTTGCAGTCATTGCCAATCCCAGAGAAGAAATGGGAAGCGATCACCATGGATTTCATCATAAGATTACCCAAAACGAATAAGCAACATGATTCAATCATGGTGGTGGTTGACAAATTAACAAAGGATGCTCATTTTGTGCCTGTGAAGACAACGCATACAACGACTAATATTGCAGAAATTTTCATGAAGGAAATTGCTAGGTTGCATGGGATACCTAGGACAATCGCCTCGGACAGAGATACGAAGTTTACCTCCAATTTTTGGAGGGGATTGTTTAAAGGATTTGGCACAAATCTAAACTTTAGCACAACATATCATCCCCAAACAAATGGGCAAACAGAGAGAGTCAATCGAATAATTGAAGACATGCTAAGAGTGTATGTGATGGATAAGCCATCTAAGTGGGAAGATTACTTGCACTTGGTTGAGTTTGCATATAATAATGGGTATCAAGCTTCATTGAGAATGATCCCATTTGAAGCCTTGTACCGTAGGAAATGTGATACTCCAGTAAGTCGGGACAACCCAACAGATAGAGTGGTACTTGGGGCGGAGTTGCTCAAGGACATGGAAGACTAGGTGGTCAAGATCAAGCAAAATTTAAAGGCAGCTCATGATAGACATAAAGTTTATGCAGAAAAGAACATGATAGCTACATAATTTAAAGTAGGGGAGCATGTACTTTGAAAGTGAAGCCCAAGAAAAGCTCTTTGAAATTGGGTAGTTGTACAAAGCTGGCAGCCAGATTCTGTGGTTCATTTGAAATATTGGATACAATAGGGGCAGTTGCATACATGCTTGCATTGCCTACTTCCATGAATGTGCATAATGTATTTCATGTCTCTTTACTAAATAAATATGTACATGATCCTAACCATGTTGTTGATTAGCATCTAATTCAGGTAGAGACAAAGGGAGATTTCTAGGTTCAACCAATGTGGGTATTGGACATAAAAGTCAAAATGCTCCAGAATCGAGTTATAGAGCTGGTAAAAGTTCAGTGGACCTGCTACGGTCTTGAAGATGCTACCTGGGAGCATGAAGATGCCATGTGGGCAGAGTACCCGCGACTTTTTGAATAAATTAGAGATTTTGATGTCTATTTTGTATATGCACTGAGGATAGTGCCAAAACAAGGGGGAGGGGATGTAACTCCCCAGGTTTTGAACCCCCATTTTAAATAATGTATTGTTACAATGCTGAGAGGCCAGGGTGCCCAAACAATTATTAAAAGGCCAGTGTGCCCAAGACATGTAATGTTTTTTATCATTACTAATAATAAATACATGGTTGGCTGCTAGATGGACAAGGACTAGAGTTATAGGGGGCTATGATTCCAAAAGAGAGGGGGCTTGAGGGGCTAAGTGTTTATTCCTTTTTTAATTACCCCATTTTGTCTAAGGGAGGGGATCGTTTACGTGAGCTTCTTGGGGAAGACCACGAGGTTCTTGATTCCCCACGAAGTTACTTAAACTCGACTCTAGTCTAATGGGGGGGGGTTTGACTGATGGCTTGTTCGTTGATTTCTTGTACGTTCATTCATTTCCCTCATGAACTTTCATGCACCCACTTACCCATTCATTGATCCATCCTCATCCACTTCTTGGCTTGGGAAAGGGAACCGAACTGCTGAAGAATTAGCCATGGTATGGTGGGTTGTAGTGGTCGTTGGTGTGATCCAACTGTGACTTGAGGCCTGCATGTCTGAGATGCGTTGGCATGTGTCCAGCGTTGCTCACAGTTGTGAGTCCTAAGAGTTCCAACATTGAGATACTGGACCAGTTGCGCTGGAGATCGAATAAGGAGAAGGACTTCCTGAGGGACTGCGTGGCAGAGAAGGGTGGAGATCCATTCTCTCGGGTGGTGCAAACTGGGTAGAAGAGAGTTGTGTACTTGGATTGTTGTGAGAGCTGGGAAGCCTGTGAGAGCTTGGGTGATGACTGGTTTGGGAAGCCAAGTAACACTCTGGAACCGTCCTTGTGGATTCATAGCCCTGGCTCGAGGCTGACTCTGTTGTTGAGTTTTGTAACAATAGTGTCTCTGGTTGGGTGGAACGTCCTTGGTCTGCAACCAGTTGGTGTCATCTTTCATAAAGATAAGTGCTCTATGTTATGGTATCATTTACATGTATATGAATGTATTTTCGATGTATATTTAATTATTGTTTAATTGAATCTTTAGACTATGCATGTTTGTTGACTATTGTTGTGCATGTCGTTAAAGTATTTTCTTTTATGCATCCTTAAATTAAAAAAAGGTATCAGTAAGAGAAAGAAGTCCAAGGGCGGGCTTGAAGGTAGCGTACCCCGGCGTGTGGGTGGTTGGGTATGTTACAAATTTATGCCCAGGTTCCAAGAAACATCTAGCAACCTTTTTCCTCTAGGGCTATACAACACCCCTACCGCACCTGCCTCCCCTGGGTTACCTTTTGATGCTCCATCAAAGAAAAGGACGTGTCCTGCTTGCGACGATAACCAAAGATTGTGTTCCTGGTGAGAAAATTGAAGCTGCCAGCATGATTTATGTGGAGTTTTCAGAGAGTGGATGGAAGTGAGGTTCACTTTTTTCATCCAATTTTATTATTATTTTGCCAAGTGATTGTCAGTCAATATTTTGAATATTCGAGAGAAGAGGAACTCTCCCATTTGTCCTAGCGCATGAGAAACTACTGAGGAGGGGGAGGTTATTTTCTCTTTAAAGATAAGTTTATTCCTTGCCATCCAAATTTGCCAACAAACAAATTTTTTGATGCCTTCCAGGTGCGATGAAAGGTCAGTGTTTTGGAGAAGGAGCCTTTTTAGGATTTTCTCCATTTTCCAATCAAGCTTCGACAATTTGTTCGCCGAGCGATTTGTTGTGTTAATTCAGAGTAGACTGTATGCAGAACCTGTTTCGAAAAATTGCAATTCATGAAGAGATGCTCTGTGGTTTTGGAGTTTTGGTTGCATAAGGCACATCTAAAAGGATCTAAGAGACCTATTTTGAGCAAGTCCTCCCTTGTTAATAATTTGTTATGGGATAACTGCCAGCCGAATATATTGATCTTAGGTAATTCATAGAGGAGAATTTTGTAGCCATCCTTCATTGAGTAGCCTACTACACCCCATCCTCTTCTATCCTTCTGTTGGAGGTGCACTGGGGCATAGCCATTTATGTTCATAAGGAAAAGGTGCAAAACATTGAGCAGATTAGGTGGGAGCTCTCCCAAGTTCCACCCCTTCCAAGATCCATTGTTGTTCCAATCCGAGCTGTCAAAGATGAGGGGCTTCCCTTGGGAAGTTAGCCAGGTTCAAAATGAGTTCAAGGAGGGGATGCCAGATAAGATTTTCAAGTCTAAAAAAAGAGTTCATCCTAGATCTTGATTTATTTCCATTCCCTGGGCTCCAAAAGAGATGGTTCCTTATAAGCGGGAGAGAGGCTCTTAGAAGTTTTCAAATAAGAGACCATGTTTGTTGTGTTGTGGCAACTTCTAGGCATATTTTTTGGTTTTTTGAGAGGTATTTGTAACAAATTGCCTTCTTCCACCAGTCGTTGCCACCTGATACCAATCTCCAAAGGAGTTTTTCCCCTAGCGTTATATTTATCTTTTTTGGATCCCGAATTCCCAACCCTCCATTCTCTTTTGGGGCACAAATTGTGGACCAATTGACCATATGGAGTTTTTTTTCATTTTCTTTTCCCCCTTGCCAGAGGAATTCGAATCAATTTAGCCATTGCCTTTTTTATCCCAATCGGAGCGTGGAGATCTGAGAATTGGAAGATTGGAAAGGAAGATAATACTAACTTTATTAGCACCACTCAACCTGTCGGGTTCAACCAGATTGCTCCCCAAATTTCAAATTGATCATTGAGATTTTGAAGGATAATTTGCTATGCTTCACCAGGGAGGGATTTTAGACTGATAGGGGTGCCTAAATACTTGAATAATTTCCAATCAGCAGAAAAGGGGAACAGGGAAATGTTTGTGATTATTGCCAGGATACTTGCTTTAATATTCCAATCATATATTTGGATTTTATGTTTGTTTATGATTCCTCTTGTGGATTCTTCGTACTGGACTAAAACCATTTTGAATCTGTTGGCCATAGTTTTAGAATCTCCTCCAAGCATAATAGTATCATCAGTGAAATGGGAGTTATTTATTCTTCTTACTCCCCTTGCTATCTTCAGGCCTGGAATATTTCAGAGCTTCTTTCATGTTCTAGCCTTCTGTTTAGTGATTCTGCCATTAGGACATACAACATTGGGGATAGTGGGCATCCCTGTCTTAATCCTCTTGTGGCTTGGAAGAAAGGAGCAGGTCTTCCATTTATTAGAGGGGCTATCCAAGGGGTGGAAATACAAGCTCCAATCCAAGAAATAAAGGAATGATTGAAAGCGAATTTCTTTAAAACTTCAAAAAGGAAACTATGTTTGACACGATCAAATGCATTTGCCATGTCTATTTTAATAACCATACATTTTCTCTGTTGTTAAAGCTGGAGTGGGTCGCTTCCTAGACCAGAGTGATGTTGTCCCAAATCTGTCTTTTTGCCACAAAGCCACCTTGATTTGGAAGGATGAGTTGCGGGAGCAAATGCTTTAGTCTATTTGCTATTATTTTTTCCAGTATTTTGTAAGAGACGTTGCATAGAGAAATAGGGAAAAATCTATCAAAGGAGCTGGTGTTTTTGTACTTGGGGATCAATTCTAAAAAATAAGTGTTGGTTGCACCTCCCATCCTACAGGACTTGTGGACATATCTTATCATACGGATAAGGTCTTTTGTGATGATTGTCCAACAATTTCTGTAAAATTGAAGAGTAAAGTCGTCGGGTCCTGGGGCTTTGTCTGGATCAAACTGATTTAGGACTGCTTTTAATTCTTCCATTGTGACCTCCTTGCTTAAATCTATGTTTTCCTCTTCTTTTATCAAGTGTGGAATGTGTTCGATGAATTGTTTACTCTGATCTTGGTTATCTTCTCCTTCCTTGGTGTAAAGTTTCCCAAAATGAGAGGTTGCTGCTTTTTTTATTTCCTCAAAGGAATTGATTGGGACCCCTGATTGTGTCTTTATTTCCTCCACATTATTCCTATGTTGTCTATCTTTGGCTTGATTATGAAAGAAGGAGGTGGTTTTGTCCCTTGCTTGAAGCCATAGGGCTCGAACTTTCATTCTCCATTCATTTTCTTCATTGTGAAGCGCCTTCATATAATTTTGGAAGTGTTCTTTCTCTTGCATAATATGTTTGTTGTTTATAGATTTTTATTTCATTTCTTCTTGTAATTCTTCAAGCAACTTTTTACATTTTATGCTTCTTCCCTGGGTTTATGGGGAGATATTTTCAATCCATTCATTGATAGCTTGCTTAGTTCTTTTGATCTTTTGTTCCCAGATGTAAACTGGGGATGCATCCACATAGTTTAAGAACACAGATGAGATTAGGGGAAGGAAGTCCAACGATTCTGTCCAAAGAGGGTTGAACTTAAAGGGGATGGGAACAAGATTTTTTTATTTGTCAAAGGAGAGAGCTATTGGACGATGATTAGAGAGGCCCAGGGGATTATTTGGGAAGAGATCTTGTCTGGGAGAGAGAGTAGTGAGTTGTGTATAAGGAATCGATCTAGTCTGGCTGCTATGTGACCCACTCATGAGCGCTTATTAATCCACATATATTTACCTTTGTTAGGTTGGACATCAAACAGGTCCAGCTCAGATACCAGATCTTCCATGCGTTCCCTGAAAGGGTCCCCTACAATAGAGCCTCCTTTTTTTTTTTCCTTTTGATGAAGTGTAGTGTTGAAGTCACCAGCTATGATGCAATTTTGATGTAAGCCATCTTATTTAACCCTCATCAAGGACTCCCAACATTGTACTTTCTCCCAATAGTTGTTAGGCATATAAACATTAAATATGGGATAGATGATACCTAAAGGAAGATGATTTAGTTGGACCAGAACCCAGTGAGTTGATTCTAGTCTGTGTTCTTCCCTGAATATCGTGGTGTTCCAGGTTGTGCATATTCCTCCTAATGTTGTTTAGAGCTTCCCATCGCTTGCTTTCCAGATTTGATGCATTTCTCGAAGGGCCTTTGTTCCCTACATTTTAGTCTCCTGGATTAGGAGAATTCGGGGCTTTTATGTTTTGATTAATTTTCCCATAGCTTCCTTTTTTTTCTCTTTGTCCCATTCCCTTAAATTCCAGGAGACTACCTTCATTACTTACTTGCATTTTTTGCTTCCCCCCCTTTCGTGGGCTGAGTCTATCCTTTTAATGTGGGTGCTTTTCCTTATTTCCCATCTTTTTTTAGAACTTCTTCTAGCATGGGATGGAATCCCAATTCTTTGTCTTGGTTTGTTGTTTTTTCCCTTTTGTTTTTATTTGTTTTCCTTCTTGCTTTCGAGGTTTTGGTGCTTTTGGGAATCTCCTGGTCCGAATCTTCCCTCGAGTCCTCCTATCTTTCATCCTCTGGGGCTGGAGAGGGGTCCTCGAGATACATGAAGACTGGATCATTTTGCTTTGTTGGGGGATCTGGGTCAGGGTCATGTTGGCTCTGTATCTCATCTGTTGATTCTTTTGAGTTTACTAGTTCTGCCTCCAAATCTTCAAGCGCTTCAAATATGTTTTTACTGCTTTCTGCATCGTTATTCTCGTCATCGGGGATTTCCCCTTGAGGGGAGAGGGTGGCTTGGAGTTTTCTCTTCTATCTTGAGGTTGAGGTCCTGACTTTTTGGTAGTTTTCTTCCTTTTGGCTAGCTGCCATTGTTCTTGCTCTTTATCTTCGGGTTGATTTGTTTTTGCCTTGGGACAGTTTTTTGCGAAGTGGCCATACTCATGTCATGCTTTGCATTTGAATGAGATTTTTTCATAGTCGATTGTTTGAATATAGGACCACCCATCTAGAGTAAGTTGGATTTCCTATGGCAAACCTTTTTTGAAATCTACTTCTACACATAGGCGAGCGCAGGATTGGAGACCATCACATGGTTCAACATGATCAATGAATCTACCAAGGGCATTCCCAGTATTTTTTAGGGTTTTGTCATTCCAACAGTGGAGAGGGAGGAAGGGAAAATGAACCCATACAGAGACTGCAGATAGAATGTCATTTTCAGGGCTAAAGTATGGGGTCCATTTGTTCAGATACACTCCTCTTGATCCCATGAAATATGGGTCATTTCTAAAAATAAAATCTCTTTCGACTTTATTTTCAAAGAGAAAGACATAGAATCCCTTACCACAAAATGCCCATGACATTTTTCTCTTTATCATTTTCTTCTAGTTCTGCTCCATCCATCGCGTCATTGCTCTTGGAGAGGGCCATAGACCCATAAATTGTTAGATCAATCCATTTTCTGCTAGATGAAGGGAAACAGACGGGAGAAGGAGGGATGAACTAGCACCTTTGAGATCTCGTCAAGCGTCTTGAAAAAACATGATTGGGGGGGGGGCTTTTGCAGATTTTGAGTAGGAGGAGATGAGAGACTAAAAAGCAGTGATGTCCGGAGGAGGCGGGGGTTGCGAGGGGGATCCCCCCCCCCGAACTAGAGGCCATTAGTGCAGGTGCGGCCAACCACAAGAACCCTAGATAGGATGTAGAGCTAGGTTGCAGCGGTCAATCGTGGTTAAGTAGTACAACCTATTTTAACTATTGATCAAATTATGAATTTAAAGAATGATATTGAGGAAAATCAAATCATCAATCTTATTAATAATTTTGATTTTACTCAATATCATGGGGGGTAATATGTTTTTGATCATATTTTGGATAAATATTTTCAAGAAAGTTGTACTATGGATACTTTATCAACAATTTCAAGATCAATGTCTTCTGACGCATCAACATCGGGATCAAGTAATAAGGCTATTGAAAATTTTCAAGGAAAAACTTTAAATATCAATTCTAAACTTGAAGAAATTCAAAAAGAACAATTAATCAAGACATTACAAAAAAATTCTAGTGCATTCACATGGGAATACACTGATATGCGGGGAATTCACCCTAATACATGTATTCATCATATCTTCATAGAGGATAATTCCAAGCCTATCAAGCAACCCCAAAGATGTATGAATCCACTCTTTAAAGAAATTGTGAAAGATGAACTACATCAATTACTCAATGTTAATTTTATATATCCAATATCTGACAGTCAATGGGTATCTTCACTAGTGATTGTTCCTAAGAAAAATGGAAAATGGCGTGTTTGCGTAGAATATAGGGAATTGAATAAAGCAACTTTAAAGGATCACTTTCATCTACCTTTTATAGATCAGGTCTTGGATACACTAGCAAACAAAAAATATTTTTCCTTTTTGGACGGATTTAGTGATTATAACCAAATACAAATAGCTTCAGAGAATCAGAACAAAACAACATTCACATGTCCATGGGGGACATACACGTATAAAGTAATTCATTTTGGTTTGTGTAATGCACCTGCAACTTTTCAATGTGTTGTACTAGGTTTCTTTTCTGACCTTATCGATGATTGTGTAGAAGTATATATGGACGATTTCATTGTCTATGGAAATACTTTCAAAGAATCATTAGAAAACTTGGAAAAGGTTTTGATTAGATGTCAGGAAACTAATTTGGCATTAAGCAATGAGAAATGTTTTATGTTACAAACTTAAGGAATTGTTTAGGGTCATTGTGTGTCTTCCACAGGTATAAAAGTGGATCCATTAAATATAGGATTCATTTCCAATATTCTAGTGCTAAAGACCCAAAAAGGTCTCAAAATTTTCCTAGGTCATGTTGATTACTATAGACAATTCATTGAAAATTTCACGAAAACTGCATCTCCATTATTCAAAATTCTTACCAAGGATAATGAAATTTTTCTGGAAAATTCCATACCAAACTGCTTTTGAAACTTTAAAAGAGAAACTTTCTATAGCTCCTATTTTAAGAGGACCAAATTGGTCACTTCCATTCCATATATCTACATATGCCTCTGACACAGCTTTAGGAGCAGTAATAGGACAAAAGGAAAATCAATTATCTTATGCCATCTATTTTGTGAGTAAAAACATGACACCCCTTAATTGAATTATACTGTTACTGAAAAAGAGTTCCTTGTAGTAGTTCATGCCATCAAAAAATTTAGGCACTACATTACAGGATATGAGATCTCCATCTGCACCAACCATTCAACCATTAGATACTTAATGAACAAACCAAGTGGTTTCTTTTATCACAATAATTTAATATCACTATACTAGATAGACCTGGTAAAGAGAATGTTGTTGCATATTTTATCTCCAAGATTCATAATGAAGGTGAATTAATTCTTGTTAATTATAATTTCCTTAATGAACATCTTTTGTAATATCTACTAAATCTCTTTGGTTTGCAGATATTGCTAACTATCTAGCTACATGAAAATTACCTCAACATATTTCTACAAAGGAGAAGCAGAAGATCATTAA
>ML832956.1:52219-63043 GCA_009831015.1 Picea engelmannii
GATTAGATCAATCCCCTTTTGTGGATAAAGATAAAATATATTTATTATTGATTAGATCAATCCCCTTTTGTGGATAAAGATAAAATATATTTATTATTGATTAGATCAATCCCCTTTTGTGGATTGATCATGTCAGGTATTGTAAATGACCAAATCCCCTTGTGCGGATTGGTCAAACCCTAATTGTAATAGGCTAAATAAGAAGTCGGCCCCATAATATATTAAAGAGGCCCCATAATATATTAAAGGTGGTTATAACCACCCAAAAGAAGAAGTCGACCCTGCCAGTGAAGAGACACTTCCACACATGCCAGAATTGTATAAATAAGAGAGATCAGCGCCTCATTTAGACACACACTCAACTCACTCATCTAGTGCGCAAGTATTGAAGGAAGCTGCAGTTACCAGTTGCCGGAAGTAGGAAGAGAGAGAGAGGCGCATCCTTGGAAGAGGAATTTCTGTGTTGTTTGGTTCATTATCTTAGCATTGTATTGGCTATCTATATTAAGGAATTTTTGTTGGGGTTTCTTCCCCTTGAGGGTTTCCCAGGATAAATGCTTGTGTACTCTTGTGATTGTGTTTCTCTCAGTGATCCTGTCTATGCTATTGTTATCTAGTAAATAGAAAGGTAACCTAATAATAACTTAAACTTTAAAATTTTCTAATATGTTGCCATGTGTCTCCTCACAGCCAATGGTTAGGATTCACTTCATGACTTTGGTGATCCCACTTCTCAACGCGTTAAACGCTCTGAACTCTGAAATGTCGAAATGCTTCACGACTAGCCTCTGTGTGACTTTCCCCAGTTCTGATGGTCTGGAATGGTCCCATTCCCTCCTAGACGGATCTAGTTCATTAACCTCAGGAAACCTTAAAGGACTCCTCCCTTTGAAGATTTATCGCCACTCTCCCTCCTGGGCTTGTTCTTCTTTGAAATTTTTCCTCCTAAGAATGCTCTCTTCGACACTTAGTTGAAATTCCAGCCTGTGCACACCTTGCAACAGATTCTCCTCCACGACTTGGATTCTCTATGAACAGTTTTCGCTACTCCTCCTGAGCTTTTGAGTCAAAAGTCTCTGTCGCGCACTCCTTTCAGACAACTTCCTTCAATATAGACTCTTGAAGGATGACTTTGCACTCCTTGCAATAGTTCTTCCATGATCTATTGTTCCCTCTGAACAATATGAAATTGAGCGAGGTTCCTCCTACTCACACTCTCAAACTATCTATGTTGAACTTTCTGAGTCACTACAGACTCAGTCGAGGCACACCTTGTGGACACTATGCACCTTTTGCACATATAAGTTCGCGTTTTCTCTTCTGAGCTTATGAGTCGAAACAGACTATGTCAACACACTCCTTACGGACATTATGCACACTTACACTTGCTCATAGAAGAGAAACAATTGTAACTTATCTAAATATTCACAAATTCATACATTTAACCATGTAAATGCATTCATAAACACAAGAACAAAAAAATAACAGAGAATTGCAAATAAATAGAAAGTCTACCATTCATTCATTCATTCAGATAGACACAACAACACCACACATTCGGGACAATGCTCCTCTGTTATATTCATTCAACTGAAAATATACACGGGTTCATAAGATGCTTCTCAGCAACTCTCTGCAACCTATACAATAGATTCAACAACTAGAATAACAACAACTTCAGCAGCCTCTTATGGGCAACAATACAAATCTTTATACAAGAGGGGCCCTTCGAGCCTTTCCCTACAACTACTCTAGAGCTACCTTGTCGAATTAAAAGCATTCACCTACTAGAATTTATTACAATAAATATTTGTGACATACAGATAAGATTGAACACACAGAATCTATACTGCACATGACTTCATTAAAAAAAAATACATTCTCTGATGATCTCATGTGATCATCCGCCTCAAAACATTAAAGAGGTTCATAAATTACAATCCTTTCAAAATATTTTCGTGATATGCCACTTTTAAAATTTAAAATTCACTTCAAAATGTGCACTAGGCGCTTAGTTGTCTTCCATTTGTGTTTTGTTGGTGATGCTCCTGCATCATACCCCTCTGGCTAAAAATTCATGGACTCTTGCACTGACTTTCCATGCTTCTAGATATCTGCTTCGTTTACCCAACTGACATCTTCTATTGGGCGTCCTTTCCATTTTACCAAATACTCAAAATATGTTTTTCTCCTAGTCTTCTTACCAATTCGTTGATCTATGATCTTCTCCATCGACGGCTTCTCTGCTACAAGCATCTGCTTTTCCCACTGAATCTCTTTCTAATCTTCTGATGCTCTGGTTCCATCTTCCCTGTAAGGATACAGGTTTGCATGTTGAATATGGGCGATATACACACATCTTTTGACAGCTCTATCTCATAAGCATTCTCACCAAAATTTCTTAGGATTTTGCATGGCCCTATCTTCTTCAGCTTTAGTTTATTATATGTTCCTCTTGGGAACCTATCCTTCCTAAGATGTGCTAGAACTTGATCTCCAACTTCAAATTGAATTTTCCTCCTATGTTTATCAACTCTGCATGTATATTCGTTGTTGCTCCTCTAAAACTTCTCTTTGATCTGACTATGAAGCTCCTGCATTTCTGCGGCGAAGTCTTCGGCTGCAGCACTTCTGAATTCACTCTGATCCAAATCTCTTAGATCTGACACTTCCCTCAGATTCATTCCATATACTATCTGAAATGCACTCTTTCCGGTACTTCTGTTTACTGAGTCATTGTATGCAAACTCCGCTTGTGTTAGAATTTGATCCCACTGACTATGATGTTCAGTGACCAAACTTCTCAACAAATCTCCTAAACTCCGGTTCACCACCTCAGTCTATCCATCCGTTTGAGGGTGATATGTAGAACTAAAGGATAGTTCTGTTCCCAGCTTCTTCCACAATGTTCTCCAGAAATGACCAACAAATTTGGTATCACTGTCTGAAACAATACTTTTGGGAAATCCATGAAGTCTCACAACTTCCTTGAAAAACAAGTTGGCAACGTGTGTTGCATCACTGGTCTTCTGGCATGGGATAAAGTGTGCCATATTTCAAAATCTGTCAACTACCACAAATATGGAATCACTTCCTCTTTGTGTTCTTGGCAATCCCAACAAGAAATCCATGTGTATTGCATCCCAAGGCCTCTTTGGAATAGGAAATGGTTGCTACAACCCAATATTCTGGCCAATAGTATGAATTGTTCAACTGTGCAAATGTTTTTTTATGGCCGAAATGTCCAGGTAGACCTCCACTATGTTTTTCCTTCAACAAATTCTCTCTCATCGATCACTTTGGTATGCACAACTGGCACCCTTTAAACAACAACCCTTCCTGGATTAGGTACTCTGTCCACTGAATTTTGTCTCCGAGCACATGATTCACACATGCTTCATATGCTTCTTTGAAATCTGGATCATCACAATACATTTCTTTAAGGTGTTCAAACCCCAAGGTTTTCACTTGAAATTCCTACAGAATTAAACATCTCCTGCTCAATGCATCAACAACCTTGTTAGCATTACTAGAAATATGTTTAATGACAAAAGTGAAATTTTGCATAAACTCTATCCACTTAGAATGTCTTTGATTTAACTTCTCTTGTTTGGTTATGAATTGTAAGGCCTGATTATCGCTATACAAAACAAACTCTTTTGGAACAAGGTAGTGCCTCCATTTCTTCAAGGCTTGAACTATAGCATAGAACTCTTTATCATATGTGGAGTACTTTCTCTTAGTATTGTTTAGCTTCTCACTGAAATATGCAACATGCCTATTATCTTGGCTCAAGACCGCTCCAATTGCAACTCCACTCGCGTTGCATCTTACTTGAAATGTCTTCCCAAAATCTAGTAAGACCAGAATCGGTTATTCTGTTATCTTCTCCTTCAATATATTGAAGTTTTTCTCAGCCTCTTCTGTCCATTTGAAATACTTATGTCTTTTCTTCACTGTACCCATCATTTGTGCACTGAGCTCATTGAAATTTCTGATGAAATTCCAATACAAACTTGCTAATCCATGGAAGCTTCTCACCTCAAATATACTCCTTGGTGACGACCATTCTCTGATTGCTTTCACCTTCTCGGGATCCATATTCAATTCATTCGAAGAGATAAAAAAACCCAAATAAATGAGTTATGTCTTCATAAAAGAGGATTTCTTTAAATTGATCAGCAGCTTCTCGCGTTGCAATCTCCTCATCACTAATGTTAAATGCCTCAAATGCTCTTCTTCGGTTTTACTGAAGACCATTATATCATCCAGATATACGATCACAAACTTACCAATAAAATATTTCAACACTTCATTCATCAACCTCATAAAAGTACTTGGGGCATTTGTTAAGCCAAACGACATAACAAGCCATTCATACAATCCCTCATTTGTCTTAAAGGTTGTTTTCCACTCATCACCTTCTCTCATTCTAATCTGGTGACATCCAGTTTTCAAATCTATCTTTTAAAAATAGTTCACCCCACTTAAGAAATCCATTAAGTCATCCATCCTCGACAATGGAAACTTGTACCTAATGGTGATCTTGTTTATGGCTCTTGAGTCTGTACACATTCTCCATCCTCCATCCTTCTTCAAACTCAACACAGTTGGTATTGCACATGGACTCAAGCTTTCTCTCACCAAACCTTTGTTTAACAAATCCTGAACTTGTCTTTTTACTTCCTCATTCTCTCGAGGTGTCAATCTGTACGCTGCTTTGTTCGGCAGGCTCGCTCCTGGTATCAAGTCAATGTGATGGCTAATACTTCTGATAGGTGGCAATGAGCTCGACAACTCATCCACTACAATGTCAACAAAATTCTCCAACAACTCTTGAATTTCTTTAGGAAGATCCTCCATAGAAGTACTTGTAACGATAACTTTTAGCTTCCTCACTACAATAAACTGCATCTCCTGTTCCTTTTTAACTTCACTCAGGAGTTCCTTCCCACTCGTGAGAAGTATGCTCGTGCTGGCTTCTTCCTTTACTTTTTTTTCCTCAATTGACAACAACATGTGTGTCCTGCCATTATTCTCCAAAGTATAAGTATTTCTCCTCCCATCATGAATGACATTCTTGTCATACTTCCATGGTCTTCCCAACAAAACATGACATACATCCATGGGAATCACATCACACAGAATCTCATCTCTATATCCTCCAATTTTAAATTCAACAAGGCATTGTTTAGTTAGTGTTGCTTGATGACCTTTCTGTAGCCATGATAATTTATCCGACATAGGATGTGCAGTTGTATCTAGCTCCAATTTCTCCACCATCTCTGTGGATACTAAGTTATCAGTGCTCCCACTGTCAATGATCACCTTGAAAACTCGGTCTTTAGTCTTGCAAGTTGTTCTAAACAAATTGTTCCTCTGCGCTGGATTTTCAACTTCTGGCTCTGATATTAAGAGAACCTTCTTCATCAACAAATATCTCCCATCTTCTCTACCTTCTACCTCAACGTCTCACTTTTTCACTTCCGAAATGTGAGCTTCACCTCCTTCTTTCTTTCTCTCGAGACATTCCCAAGACATGTGTCATGTATTTCCATAAGAATAACACTTCACCTCTCCTCCTCTACCTCTTCCTCTTCCTCTAGAAAAAGAGTTTCTACCACCACTTTGTCTCCCTCGGGAACTTCCTCCTCTTTCAGAGTGACTATGTGGTTTCTCAATCTCATCTTTGGGATTTTGTACCTTGTCATGGGCAATTCCCTTGCCTCTGTTTAAACTTCTACCTCTGCTTTGATGACTCTGCTTTCTGGCCAACTTCTCTTCTTCTTTCAGCGCAATATGATAAGCATCCTCCACTATCTTTACTGTCATCATGCTAATTTCATCCTGGATTTTATATCTCAGGCTGTTGATGTATTTGACAACTTTTTCCTCGTCTCTCTCTCTTTGTCCAACCCTGATGTTCAGTTTGTAGAACTCCTCTCTGTACTCCTTGCCTGCCATTCCTTTTTGTCTCATGTTTTGCAATCTTTTGAACATATTTATCTGATAGTCCTTGGGTATGAATTTAGCCTTTAGCTTGGCTACCATTCTATCCCAGCTCTTAATCTTTTGTTTTCCTTTGCTCCTTCTGCCATCCTGTAGTTCGTCCCACCATAGTGTTGGATGTCCTTTTAACCTGGTGACAATGTGTTTCACCTTTTTCTCTTCATCAACATCTTCATAGTTGAAATACTTGTCCATTGCTCGTATCTAATCAAGTAATTCTTCAACGTTCAAATTACCTTCATACATTGGGATGTCTATCTTTGCTCTAGCTCCCAACTTGACAACCACTTTCAGCAAGCGCTCTTCCACAACATCCTCTGCTACAACTTCTTCAACTTCCACTTCTTCATTCTCTACATCACTTACGTCTCCATCATCAAGTGCTCTCCTTTGTGTTGTTTCCATGGCATCCAATCTTTCTCCGAGTTCTCTCATCTCCCTTTCCATAGCTCTATTTGCTACGGGTGGCTCCACACGTCTCCTAGGCGACATTGTGCTTATGTATCTAATACCACTCGATGATATCAACCTACTTATTTATCTCTTTTCTCTACATAAATCAATTATGTGAGCTCTGATACCACTTGGTGCAAACCCCCCCCCCCCTTCTCTCCTCGGGGTTGCACGACCTCCCAGTCTTGGATCTTCAAATTCCTTAAACCGAATTGGTTCTTCAGGCCTTCAACAGACCCTGAACAATTAATACACACATAGGTCCCTTTGATGTCACCTACAGGTTCGATTTACCTGCAACCCTGCATTCAGGCACTTTGCAACACCAACTCGTGAGTACTAGCTTTTGTGCTATACTCCTTCTCCAATGTGACCATGGGCTGTGATCGTGGGTCAACTCTTCGTAACTTCGGGCTTCAATGATATTGCGACCTCTGCCTTTCTTTCCTTCCAAAACACTTTTCTCCGAATTCACGAATCTCTATCGCGTGTCTTCCTGGATCTGACATCCAACTATACTTCAGATTTCGCGACTTTGCGAAAATCACAACTACTTCCAATGCAACTTCTCCAGACCTATATCCCTTGGATTTTCTAATCTGTTGCCACGTGTCTCCTCGTAGACAACGATTAGGATTCACTTCGTGACTTCGGCGATCCTACTTCTCAACATGTTAAGCACTTCGAACTCTGAAATGTCGAAATGCTTCACGACTAGCCTCCATGCGACTTTCCCCATATCTGACGATCTAGAATGGTCCCAATCCCTCCTAGATAGATTTCGTTCATTGACCTCGAGAAACCTTAAAGGACTCCTCCCTTTGAAGATTTCTCGTTTCTCTCTCTCCTGGGCTTGTTCTTCTTCGAACTTTTGCCTCCTTAGAATGCTCTCTTCGACACTTAGTCGAAATTCCATCCCGTGCACACCGTGCAAGAGATTCTCCTCCACGACTTGGCTTCTCTATGGACAATTTTCGCTACTCCTCTTGAGCTTTTGATTCAAAAGACTCTGTCGCGCACTCCTTGCAGACAACTTCCTTCAATCTAGACTCTTGAAGGATGACTTTGCACTCCTTGCAACAGTTCTTCCATGATCTATTGTTCCCTCTGAACAATATGAAATTGAGCGAGGTTCCTCCTACTCGCACTCTCAAACTATCTCTGCCGAACTTTGTGAGTCACTACAGACTCTGTCAACACACACCTTGCGGACACTATGCACCTTTTGCACATATAAAGTTCACGTTATCTCTTCTGATCTTATGAGTCGAAACAAACTCTGTCAATGCACTCCTTGCGGACACTTTGCACACTTGCACTTGCTCGTAAAAGAGAAACAATTGAAACTTATCTAAATCTTCACATATTCATACATTTAACCATGTAAATGCATTCATAAACATAAGAACAAGAAAATAACAGAGAATTGCAAATAAACAAAAAGTCCACCATTCATTCATTAAGATAGACACAACAACACCACACATTCGGGACAATGCTCCTTTGTTATATTCATTCAACTGAAAATATACATGGGTTCATAAAATGCTTCTCAGCAAATCTCAACAACCTATACAATAGATTCAACAACTAGAATGCCAATAACTTTAGCAGCCTCTTTTGGGCAACAATAAAAATCTTTATGCAAGAGGGACCCTTCGAGCCTTTCCCTCCAACTACTCTAGAGCTATCCTATCGAATTAAAAGCATTCAACTACTAGAATTTATTAAAATAAATATTTTTGACAGACAGATAAGATCGAACACATCGAATCTGTACTACACGCGGATTCATTAAGAGAAAATACATTTTCTGATGATCTCATGCGATCATCCGCCTCAAAACATTAAAGAGGTTCATAAATTACAATCCTTTCAAAAGATTTTTGTGATATGCCACTTTTAAAATTTAAAATTCACTTCAAAATGTGCGTTAGGTGCTTAGCTATCTTCCACTCATGTTTTGTTGGCAATGCTCCTGCATCAGGCAGCCTATAGAGATTCAATTTTACAGTATCATCAGATAGATGCTTTCTATTCATTTCAGAATTAAAAAAGGTTTTAGATTTTTCATGGTTTCATAAAATAAGTTCAACAACAGGGGAACTGATTGTCTGAGTTTTTGTTTCAAAAGAAAAAAATACAGAGTTTTATCATTATAAGCAGGCTAGATCTTTCATGATTTCATGATTTCAAAGTTATGGATAAAAATGTTTTATTCAGGAAATTAGTTTTTATAATTGCAAAAAAAATTTGCATCCACAAGCACTTTCTATAGCACCGAAAGCTACCTATAGCTATTTTTCAAAGCAATTACCAGATACTGATTCTTTTTATCAGCTTGCAAGACCGAGATTGGTACAAATCATGAATTTCATGCAGTTTGTCATGAAATTCGACTATGGAAGCATCATTTATAGCGGACTTATATCTCTTATAGTAGACTTCGATCGACTTCTTCATCAACATCAACACCATATTCTTCTTCAACAACATCAATGTCATCTTCTTCTTCAGTGACAACATCAACTTCTTCATTAGTATCAGGATGCATTCTTCACCAATATTCATCTTCAGTACAAGAAATTTCTCTTGAAGTATGCAACAATTCAATCATCAGTTCTAGCAAAAAAATCAACACTCCACATTCAACCATGCTTCAACTTCAGTCCCAGGGGTCACGAATTCTCCATGCTATAGGTAAATCACATAGGTAATAACTTCTTAAATCATTCGTGCAATTAGATTATGGATTATTTATAAGATGGATAAAAACCCGAAACTAAAATCATGCACACTATGTTTTCCTAAGTCTATTGTTTGTTCTCTTGAATTCGATGTTGATCATACTTTGATTTCTCAAACCATGCAATTCCTTATGTTAAACACTCTATCATATGATTTTTAATATGCATGGTGAAATTTTATTTTCGACATGCATTATATTTCAAGAGTGATTGATTGGGCCATCAAATCAACCTAATCATGAAGAAGCGCCACCACAAACTGCAATAATAGCATGAAAAACAACATGACCATTTGCATGGTTTTGAATCATGAAGGTTGTCCTCGCCGAAATAGCCAAAAAAATCCATTTTATTCATAAAATTCGCCTTCTCTCACTACTGTTTCTTATCTTACCTTGTGACAAAGAGTCTGATTTTGTTGAATTGTCGCTAAAGCTATGCACAATTGGAAGTATGGGACCTATGGTCAGATGGGATTCAAGTGGTATTGAGTTTTTGCAGGCATATCAGAAGTGTATGAGGCAATTCTAGAAGGATGGGTGGTTTCCCTTTCTACAAAAGATTCAAGGGCACGATAAACATGTGGCTAAGGATTTTGCGAGAACATTTGATGGAACTAAAGCCTAAATTGGTGACCTTGAGATCCAATTGACAGAAGCATTAATCTTGGAGGTGATAGAGTTGCCTCAAGGTGGCGAACCCTAGTTTAAAAACAAGAGAATCCAAGGCAAAACTTGGAAGGATTTTCTTAAAAATCCAGAATGAGGAGCAGATTGGAAGAAAGGCATGCTTACCTTTGCATTTAAAAAGAAGTGACAAACATGTTATTCATCTTACAAAAGTATGTGATCTATGAAGGAAGGTATGGGTTAGTATTTTAATACCATCTCAAATTTACTCATGATTTTTGTGAAAGGTTACAAGTTGGATATGCCCTTTTATGTGATGAGTTGTTTAAAGAAAATGGCTTCTACAATACAGCGTAACCCCAAGTCTGTGGAAGGTAGTCTATTTCATTTTGGGTAATTAATATGTTAGTAGAGGCAATATTACAAGAGCATAATGACAATTAGGAACAATTCTCGAATCAAAACCATTATATTAAAGCCCCAAAACAACACGAGGCAACATGGTCAGCGTGAAAAAGTACCGAGAATAGAGTATCATGTATGAAAACAATGGTTTCCAAGTTGGAAATCTTCAAAACAGAATGAGAAAGTCATGAAGTACCTGAGTTGGAGAATAAATATGGAGAATTGGAACATGTAGAGGTGAAAGAGTCTACAAAAGTTGAAGAGGCTACATAAGTCAAGGGGGTTACAGAGCCTGAAAGAAAGAAAAACAAGATATTAAAGCCTAGGATAACAATGAAGAAACAAGATATAATGAGTTGGATATGCCCTTTTATCTAATGAGTAGTTTAAATAAAATGTATTCTACAATACAACGCAACCCTAGGTCTGTGGAAGGTGGTCTTTTTCATTTTGGGTTAATTAATATGTTAGTGGAGGTGAGATTACAGGAGAAAAATGACAATAGGAACAATTCATGATTCAAAACCATTATATTGAAGCCCCATAACAACATGTGGTAGCAGGGTCAAAGACAAAAAGTA
>ML832958.1:5232-29184 GCA_009831015.1 Picea engelmannii
GGTCCTAACTCGCACATAGGTAGATCAATGTATTCGGATGTAATAAAGGTCAATATTAATAAGACCTTTCAATAAAATAGAATAAGGAGGATGTAAGAAGACCTAATAGAAGCTTCCGCTTCTAGAAGGATCTTCCTCTAGATCCTTCTTTTTAGTATAAATAGGATTCGAGGGTATGAGAACGCTAGAGGGGATATTATTGTAATAGAGCGCTGCTCGATTGGAGGTTTCCCCCTCGAAGAGGCCTGTGAACATTGCTATTTGATTCAAAGTGCTATTTCTATTGCTATTTCATATATCATTTCTGTGTATTGTGAAGATTATGCTGGATATTTTACTGTTATTCTATCATTTCTAGCATTTCGTTTCTGTTCTGCATATTTTATATATCTGGTATCTTGCAAAAACCCTAGAGCAAGAATGAAATGAGAATGAATGAAATGACAAGAGAGAGAGAGAGAGAGGAAAATCAAGTAGCATAAAAATAGCTCAAGATATGGTGAGTTGGGGAGGAGAAATGAGATCTATTTATACTTGGAGAGGAAAACCTACCTCTCTTGGATCTAATCCAAGTGTCCACCACCAAGCAAATGAGAAGATCTCAACGTTAGGGCACACCATCTAGGGTTTGAAAGCTAGATCTAGGGTGTAGAAATATGTAGGAGGTGTTGGGATCAAGAAAAGAGGTGTGGGAGGCCTTGGGATTGATGTCAAGGAAGGTGATAGGTCTCAAATAATTTTTAAAAAATCATTTGTGGAGTTTCTA
Source organism: Picea engelmannii (assembly GCA_009831015.1). Lineage (NCBI taxonomy): Eukaryota > Viridiplantae > Streptophyta > Pinopsida > Pinales > Pinaceae > Picea > Picea engelmannii. The sequence goes on from ML832958.1 coordinate 5,999, forward strand.
TAAGAGGGGGGCGTAACTCCTCTTGGAGGGTGCAAAAAAAGGGTGAAATGAAGGATTAGAGGGGGATTAATGAGAAAAAAGGAGTGGTATCACCCTAGGAGGTGATGTGGGGGTTAAAGTAAGTCATAACTCATGAGAGGGGGCTGCAAATAAGTCACAACAACCTCCACCAAGGAAAAACGTCAATCCCCCTAGGGGGGCATGACTTTTGAGTGTAGAAGGTGGGTAAGGGGTTAGAATAGGTTGGAAAAGGTTGGGAGGGTTATGTTATTCTTAGGGAGGCTCTCTCTAAACTTTATTCCATCATTTTACATCCTCTAAACTCATTATTACAATTTTACATTTTTGCCATGTTTGGACTTTAGCAATTAAAATTGTTGTTTTAGACTCACTGACACTCCAGGTGGACTAACCCATGGCTAAAGTTGTCCGACCAAGATGAAAATTGATCCATGGATGTAGGGGGTGCTATTCCATTTCTTGTGAGCACAAATACCCCTATCAAAAGTCCGAGGATCCAGTTTTTACAATTATTGCTCAAAAATAATTAATTAATTAATTAATTAAACCTCCAAACTTAGGTAAATTTAATTTAAAATTAATTAATAAAAAAAAACTAACCTAGACTCAACGGAATTATTTGAAACTTTCTATGATGTCTTACATGGTCATTTACAATGAATTCTCTATATAGTTACCAAAACATAATCCCACTAGAACGTCGTTCACCACTTTGGAGGACATATGTAAAGTGTGAGGGAAAAACTCAAGGGAAATCAGTAAGGCTGAAAAACCCACTGATATCCTGAGGATAAAAAACCCTCAGTGAACGGAACTCTCTTAGTGAACCGATACCAAGGTAACTGACCTAGACATGACTCATGCAAACCTATTTCATTATTAACCCATGCAGGGATGCGGAAATTCTAATTACAAAAATAAGTGTTGGGCCAAACACAGCCCTGTAGAACCAAAAGTCTTCAATAATATTTCATCTGACAATGCATCTCTTCATGGCACATGAGTTGACCACCGGTGATAAATGGGCAGTCAACATATGGCTCCACATGGGGACGTGTGTTCGATCTTCTCACTTGGAGACAGAGAGCATACGAGAATCCAGCATCTACAAAACAGAGTGCTCACCGCAGTGCACATCAAAAACCAACATTACAATACATTTATACATGAATAAATTAATGAATGCTATATACAATTTACATAATGAAATAAATAAGGTACAACATCATAATTTTATAACAAATGAAATCTATGATACCGAAAAAAAAATTCTAAGTACATATTGATATAATGAATCAAATAATACAGAATTAAAAATACAAGGAAAGGTTAGAGATACATTACAACCACCCATGCAATGGGTGAAATAATGCCACAAGTGTCTAAAGCATCCTAGTCCAGGATGACTCACAGAAGACCCCTTCCCAAGTTTTATCAACTTGGAAATTTTTGTGAGGGAGAACCAACCAATAATCATGTTCCTTCTTCCTTTCATCCAAACATTAGAATATGACAAGCTGTGTAAACTCGGAATACTTTGTTTCTCATGACTATCAAGGTGGGAGGCCAACCCATGCTCATAATGATATGACATTGTTAAACTGAAGTTGCCTTCCATTTCCACATAATTTTTCATTAACTCATCTTCAGGTTGAGAAGTTGGAAAAGAACATACCACAGGAACCATCATATTGTTTTCTTGAAGATTTTCAAATTTATCCTTCAAAAAGATTGGTTCCTCGGGAGGAGGGTGGGGACTTGAATAATCTAGATATTCAACATTTTCCAACTCAATTTCTTTTACCTCCTCAAAATAAATGATTGTTTCATCCATGGATTCATCCGAAATCTCCCAATGAATTTCCTCATCTTTTTCATTATCACTCTTAAATTCGAGGGGGTCCGGATATTCAATATAAGTTTCTGTAAGATCATCTTCCATGACCTCCAATTGATCTTCTAGGGCCACAAATTTTTCATTCATGGCTTCACATTGTTCTTCCTGGGAAAGCTGCATGTTCTGAACTATTTCTTTAAATTCCTCAATGGGATCTGGTGGAGTATCAACCTCTATGTCTAAATTGATTGTTTTTATATTTGGAAGATTTTTCCTCCTCCATGTTTCCATAAAACCATCAACCAATTCATCGTAAACTTCACTCCAATCATGCCCAAACCTTTCCAAAAAGGCATGCAACAAGTCTTGTATGGTCTTAAATCTTCCATCGGACGAATCATGAAACCAATTAAAAGGTTTCTCCACATCAAGAGTTACGGAAAATAGTTTCATTAGAACATCCTCATAAATAGGTGGATTATACCATTCATCAATACATTTAGTGAATTCCCTGATGTGAGTACTAGCATCATCATGGTCACCATAGTCAGGAGTGTTTTCAAAAATATCTGAAGATTCATAATGAGGGTAACCAACGATTCCTGGAAAATCAATAGGATCATTAAAACCATTCATTTCTAACTAGATCATTTATACAAAGGTCTAAAGAAAAGGACTGGGACCCAAGATTACCGAGGATCCAACAAGAAGAAGGACTAGCTAGCTTCACCCCAAACTCTTCCAAGTTCAAGGATGAAGCAAAACAAGTCGGGTATTCCTTCTTGCAAAATACCTTGTCAATTTATTAAAAAGTGGAGTCACCAGATGACCAAGTTATTTCAGACAAACAAGAGCATCAAACAAGGCAAAAACAAGAAGAAAAACAAAAGTTAATTTGTTAAGTTTGGAACAAGAATTGGATATCAGTGAGTGCTTCTTCTCCAAGAATTTCAAGCAGCCAACTAGGATTGCTCCTTGCAGTATACTTGATAGATTTGTTCAATGGAGTCACCACTTGGAAAGGAATCAAACAAAGCTAACCAATGCAAGCTCAAAGAATTATTAGTTCTTAAAAAGTTAAGTCGTTAAGACCAAGGATAAATGACTTATCCCCGGCAACGGAACCAAAGATGTTGTCGTCCTTATACACACTTGCAAACATGAGCTAAGTCTTGCTCACTTAGTGTATCCTTGTAGGCACAATGCCTAGGTTCACAGCCCATGTTGTCACTTTGACCGGAACCTCTTCCGTCTAAGCTTACTCTTAGGGAAGCCAAAGGGGGTAGACCTTAGTTACTAGATGTGTTAGAGTTAGGTTCTAGGAGTTAATTTTAGTTTGTTAAGGTTAGAGGGGATTCTAATCCTAAGATGCTAAGGAAACCATGCAAGATGCAAGGGTTATCATGAAAAGAAAACCTTTTCCCTAGGTCAACTAAGACTAGTGCCTAGAAATTGGGCAAGGGGTATACTAAGTTAAGGGGTGTTTCTTTACAAAAGATTAAGAGTCACTTACAATTTTACAAAAGAATAAATCAATAAAAGAAATACCATGTATAATTACTTACAATATTTACAATTTAAAGAATATTAGATTACAACAACAATCTAACCAAACATTTGTTCAATGTGTGCAGGATATAGAAGATCAAAGCATCAAGTCACGTCATCATTTACACAAGATTATCATCAACACATTACTTCATCAAAAGATTCAAAGATTGAAATAATTAAACACAACTATTATGAAGTATTGAAGACAATCTACACTCTTATTTATTAAGCCCCCCAAGTATTCTATTAGATTTGGCCAAGGGTTTAATAGTTAGGATTTTTTTAAGATTTGCAAAGTTTTATTAGCTTTCACCAAAGCCTCCTCCTCTTGTTGCCAAATAACTGTCGGGTGCTCAAGATAGTAAGGCAATGAGGCCCACCCTAGCTTCCATGGTCAGCCCTGACAGTAAGAGTACTTCCCAGAGAGGACACCCTCCTGGAGCGCCACGGGACAGTCCCCTGCCACTACCCTCCATTCTTTTCCTCAAACTCATTTTAGATGGTGGAGATGGTGGTATAAGGTACCCTAAAATAGTCTATTAAGTATATATAACAGTTAGGTAGACTTTTAGGTGATTATTAGAGTGTTTTGAGATTTTTAAAGTACTTTTAAAGTGCAAAATAATGAGATGGCCGAAACTGAACTTGCTCAAAAATTGTTTCTTAAGCTTTAACAATGAAATATATCAACACATAGGATGCAAAGTAAAGAGATAGCTGAAAAGAAATTGATTTATCACATGCACATCAACATTAGTTTGATTAGATACAATAGATCCAATGGCAAGAACAACCTGCCTTAAGAGATGAAGGAAGAAAATTTAAGTGTTTTCCAAGTTAACCATTCAACAAAATTCAAGCCCAAGACGTGGCTACCAATAGATATTAAGCAATGAATAAAATAACCACCTTATATGTTAAGCACCTAAGAGATATTAAGAATGAAAGTAAAATATGTTCTTAAGAGAGATTTAGAGCTTGAATGAAATAAACAAAGCAAGATCAAAAGAAATTATTAAGTGTGTTGCCCAATGGGCTTAAGATATGAGATTAGATCTAAAACATAAGCATTTAAGACATTAAACCAATTAGATCAATCTCATCACATGAAAGATAAAGCATTAACACTTATCTATACCTCTTTGGGGGGTTCCTTTCCCAAAAAGGTAGGTTATTAGTTATCTTGTCTTTGTTAGTTTGAGTGTTCTTGGATCTTATTATTATGACAAACTTAGCAAGATATGAGCAAGAAAGAAAATAAACCTAACAACAAACTAAGCTACAAGCTAATCTATTAACAACCAATCAAGGTTGATAAGGTGCCCTCACCTTCTAAACCTTGTGGAAAAGCTAGTTAAAAACTCAAAAATTTGAAGGGACAAGCTATATCTACCCACGTCCTACCTACCCTCAAGCTTGAAGAATAGGGGAGGCTATACCACTTCCCCTCTTACACCTCAAGCTTGAACAAGCAAACAAAAACAAGGAAAAAGTGCACTTATATGCTAAGAAAAGATAAGAGAGGGTTAGAGATAGCTACCAAAATCCCCCAAGGGGTCTTGTAGTGTTGTGTGTGTCTCTTTGGGGCATCCAAAAGCCTATATCAGATCTGATATACCTGTTAAAATAGCAAGGTTTTCTTGCTAGGATGGCTACACACAACCAAACAAAGTTAAGGAAACCCTTGCCCTTTTGGGACAAGAACTTTCCACAAAACAAGATATAGATTTAAAATTATTTTTGACCTATCTAAACCAATATATACTAGCTGAAAATGAGATGGATGTACAACAATAAAGAGCAAGCTAATAGATCTAGATAGTTGGAGTGTGAGAAGCTACAAGTCTAGAAGGAGTTCCCAATGGAGCTTTGAAAGTGAACCTGCAATATTCTTCCAAACTCAAGCATACACAAGACAAGAAGTTGATGCAATTATAATAAACAACACTTCAATTTAGATCATACATCAATATCTATAGACTAATAAGCATGCGCATTACTAAGCCTACTTAGATAACACTTTGACTAAGATCTAGTGTTGCATAAAACAAGAAAGAACATTAAACAATATTACCTCCATTACATAAGAATGACAAGCATACTCATTACCCTTCTTTTTGTCCTTCAAATCTTCCAAATATTATTACCAAAGAGAGTGATCATGGAGAGGAATACTCCAAAACCTTAGAGCAAGAATGAAATGAGAATGAATGAAATGACAAGAGAGAGAGAGGAAAATCAAGTAGCATAACAATAGCTCAAGATATGGTGAGTTGGGGAGGAGAAATTAGATTTATTTATACTTGGAGAGGCAAACCTACCTCTCTTGGATCTAAGCCAAGTGTCCACCACCAAGCAAATGAGTAGATCTCAAGGCTAGGGCACACCATCTAGGGTTTGAAAGCTAGATCTAGGGTGTAGAAAAATGTAGGAGGTGTTGGGATCAAGAAAATATGTGTGGGAGGCCTTGGTATTGATGCCAATGAAGGTTATATGTCTCAAATAATTTTTAAAAAATCATTTGTGGAGTTTCTAGAAGAGGGGGGCGTAACTCCTCTTGGAGGGTGCAAAAAAAGGGTGAAAATGAAGGATTGGAGGGGGATTAATGAGAAAAAAGGAGTGGGATCACCCTAGGAGGTGATTTGGGGGTTAAAGGGAGTCATAAATCATGAGAGGGGGCCCCAAATAAGTCACAACAACCTCCACCAAGGAAAAACGTCAATCCCCCTAGGGGGGCATGACTTTTGAGTGTAGAAGGTGGGTAAGGGGTTAGAATAGGTTGGAAAATGTTGGGAGGGTTATGTTATGCTTAGGGAGGCTCTCTCTAACCTTTATTCCATCATTTTACATCCTCTAAACTCATTATTACAATTTTACATTTTTGCCATGTTTGGACTTTAGCAATTAAAATTGTTGTTTTAGACTCACTGACACTCCAGGTGGACTAACCCTTGTCTAAAGTTGTCCGACCAAGATGAAACTTGGTCCATGGATGTAGGGGGTGCTATTTCATTTCTTGTGAGCACAAATACCTCTATCAAAAGTCCGAGGATCCATTTTTTACAAATATTGCTGAAAAATAATTAATTAATTAAATAATTAAACCTCCAAACTTAGGGAAATTTGATTAAAAAATAATTAATTAAAAAAAACTAACCTAGACTCGACGAAATTCCGCGAAACTTTCTATGATGTCTTGCATGGTCATTTACAATGAATTCCCTATATAGTTACCAAAACATAATCCCACTAGAATGTCGTTCACCACTTTGGAGGACATATGTAAAGTGTGAAGGAAAAACTCAAGGGAAATCAATAAGGCTGAAAACCCACTGATATCCTGAGGATAAAAAACCCTTGGTGAACGGAACTCTCCTAGTGAACCGATACCAAGGTAACTGACCTAGACATGACTCATGCAGACCTATTACATTATTAATCCATGCAAGGGTGCGGAAATTCTAATTACAAAAATAAGTGTTGGGCCAAACACAGCCCTGTAGAACCAAAAGTCTTCAATAATATTTCATCTAACAATGCATTTCTTTATGGAACATGATTTGACCACTGGTACTAAATGGGCGGTCAACATCTGGCTCCACATGGTAACGTGTGTTCGATCTTCTCACTTGGAGATGGAGAGCATACGAGAATCCATCACCTACAAAACAGAGTGTTCACCGTAGTGCACACCGAAAACCAACATTAGAATACATTTATACATGAATAAATTAATGAATTTTATATACAATTTACATAATGAAATAACTAAGGTACAACATCATAATTTTATAACAAATGAAATCTATGATACTGAAAAAAAAAATTCTAAGTACATATTGATATAATGAATCAAATAATACATAATTAAAAATACAAGGAAAGGTTAGAGATACGTTGCAACCACCCATGCAATGGGTGAAATGATGCCACAAGTGTCTGAAGCATCCTAGTCCAGGATGACTCACAGAAGACCCCTTCCCAAGTTTTATCAACTTGGAACTTTTTGTGAGGGAGAACCAACCAAATCATGTTCCTTCCTCCTTTCATCCAAACATTAGAATATGACAAGTCATGTAAACTACGAATACTTTGTTCCTCATGAATGTCAAGGTGGGAGGCCAACCAATACTCATAAAGATATGACATCGTTAAACTGAAGTTGCCTTCCATTTCCAGATAATTCTGCATTAACTCATCTTCAGGTTGAGAAGTTGGAAAAGAACATACCACAGGAACCATCATATTGTTTTCTTGAAGATTTTCAAATTTATCCTTCAAAAAGATTGTTTCCTTGGGAGGAGGGTGGGGACTTGAATCATCTAGATATTCAACATTTTCCAACTCAAGTTCGTTTACCTCCTCAAAATAAATGATTGTTTCATCCATGGATTCATCTGGAATCTTCCAATGAATTTCCTCATCTTTTTCATTATCACTCTTAAATTCGAGGGGGTCCGGATATTCAATATAAGTTTCTGTAAGATCATCCTCCATGACCTCCAATTGATCTTCTAGGGCCACAAATTGTTCATTCATGGCTTCACATTGTTCTTCCTGTGAAAGTTGCACGTTCTGAATTATTTCTTTAAACTCCTCAATGGGATCGGGTGGAGTATCAACCTCTATGTCTGAATTGATTGTTTTTATATTTGGAATATTTTTCCTCCTCCATGTTTCCATAAAACCATCAACCAATTCATCGTAAACTTCACTCCAATCATTCCCAAACTTTTCCAAAAAGGCATGCAACAAGTCATGTATGGTCTCAAATCTCCCATCAGGCGAATCATTTAACACAAGATTATCATCAACACATTACTTCATCAAAAGATTCAAAGATTGAAAGAATTAAACACAGTTATTATGAAGTATTGAAGACAATCTACACTCTTATTTATTAATCCCCCCAAGTATTCAATTAGATTTGGCCAAGGGTTTAATAGTTAGGCTTTTTTTAAGATTTGCAAAGTTTTATTAGCTTTCACCAAAGCCTCCTCCTCATGTTGCCAAATAACTATCGGGTGCTCAAGATAGTAAGGCAACGAGGCCCACCCTAGCTTCCATGGTCAGCCTTGACAGTAAGAGTACTTCCTGGAGAGGACACCCACCTGGAGCACCACGGGATAGTCCCTTGCCACTACCCTCCATTGTTTTCCTCAAACCCTTTTTATATGGTGGAGATGGTGGTCTAAGGTACCCTAAAATAGTCTATTAAGTATATATAATAGTTAGGTAGACTTTTAGGTGATTATTAGAGTGTTTTGAGAGTTTTAAAGTACTTTTAAAGTGCAAAATAATTAGATGGCCGAAACTGAACTTGCTCAAAAAGTGTGTCTTAAGCTTTAACAATGAAATATATCAACACATAAGAAGCAAAGTAATGAGATAGCTGAAAAGAAATTGATTTATCACATGCACATCAACATTAGTTTGATTAGAGACAATAGATCCAATGGCAAGAACAACCTGCCTTAAGAGATGAAGGAAGAAAATTTAAGTGTTTGTCAAGTTAACCATTCAACAAAATTCAAGCCCAAGATGTGGCTACCAATAGATATTAAGCAATGAATAAAATAACCACCTTATATGTTAAGCAACTAAAATATATTAAGCATGAAAGTAAAATATGTGCTTAAGAGAGATTTAGAGATTGAATGAAATAAACTAAGCAAGATCAAAAAAAATTATTAAGTGTGTTGCCCAATGGGCTTAAGATATGAGATTAGATCTAAAACATAAGCATTTAAGACATTAAACCAATTAGATCAATCTCATCACATGAAAGATAAAGCACTAACACTTATCTCTACCTCTTTGGGGGGTTCCTTTCCCAAATAGGTAGGTTATTAGTTATCTTGTCTTTGTTAGTTTGAGTGTTCTTGGATATTATTATTAGGACAAACTTAGCAAGATATGAGCAAGAAAGAAAGTAAACCTAACAGCAAACTAAACTACAAGCTAATCTATTAACAACCAAGCAAATACCCATGCAAGGTTTAGAAGGTGCCCTCACCTTCTAAACCTTGCGGCAAAGCGAGTTATAAACTCAAAAATTTGAAGGGACAAGCTATATCTACCCACGTCCTACCTACCCACAAGCTTGAAGAAGAGGGGAGGTCGTACCACTTCTCCTCTTACACCTCAAGCTTGAACAAGCAAACAAAAACAAGGAAAAAGTGCACTTATATGCTAAGAAAAGACAAGAGAGGGTTAGAGATAGCTACCAAACTCCCCCAAGGGGTCTTGTAGTGTTGTGTGTGTCTCTTTGGGGCAGCCAAAAGCCTCCTATCAGATCTGATATACCTATTAAAACGGCAATGCTTTCTTGCTAGGATGGCTACAGACAACCAAACAAAGTTAAGGAAACCCTTGCCCTTTTGGGACAAGAACTTTCCACAAAACAAGATATAGATTTAAAAGTATTTTTGACCTATCTAAACCAATATATGCTAGCTGAAAATGAGATGGATGTACAGCAATAAAGAGAAAGATAATGGATCTAGATAGTTGGAGTGTGAGAAGCTAGAAGTGACCCTTCCCTTCTAGAAGGAGTTCCCAATGGAGATTTGAAAGTGAACCTGCAATACTCTTCCAAACTCAAGCATACACAAGACAAGACGTTGATGCAATGATAATAAACAACACTTCAATTTAGATCATACATCAAGATCTATAGACTAATAAGCATACACATTACTAAGCCTACTTAGATAACACTTTGACTAAGATCTAGTGTTGCATGAAACAAGAAAGAACATTAAACAATATTACCTCCATTACATAAGAATGACAAGCATACGCAATACCCTTCTTGTTGTCCTCCAAAGCTTCCAAATATTATTACCAAAGAGAGTGATCATGGAGAGGAATACTCCAAAACCCTAGAGCAAGAATGAAATGAGAATGAATGAAATGACAAAAGAGAGAGAGGAAAATCAAGTAGCATAACAATATCTCAATATATGGTGAGTTGGGGAGGAGAAATGAGATCTATTTATACTTGGAGAGGCAAACCTACCTCTCTTGGATCTAAGCCAAGTGTCCACCACCAAGAAAATGAGTAGATATCAAGGCTAGAGCACACCATTTAGGGTTTGAAAGCCAGATCTAGGGTGTAGAAAAATGTAGGAGGTGTTGGGATCAAGCAAAGAGGTGTGGGAGGCCTTGGGATTGATTCCAAGGAAGGTGATAGGTCTCAAATAATTTTTAAAAAATCAGTTGTGGGGTTTCTAGAAGAGGGGGGCGTAACTCCTCTTGGAGGGTGCAAAAAAGGGGTGAAAATGAAGGAATGGAGGGGGATTAATGAGAAAAAATGAGTGGGATCACCCTAGGAGGATATTTTGCGGTTAAAGGGAGACATAACTCATGATAGGGGGTCCCAAATAGGTCACAACAACCTCCACCAAGGAAAAACGTCAATCCCCCTAGGGGGGCATGACTTTTGAGTGTAGAAGGTGGGGAAGGGGTTAGAATAGGTTGGAAAAGGTTGGGAGGGTTATGTTATGCTTAGGGAGGCTCTCTCTAACCTTTATTCCATCATTTTACATCCTCTAAACTCATTATTACAATTTTACATTTTTGCCATGTTTGGACTTTAGCAATTAAAATTGTTGTTTTAGACTCACTGACACTCCAAGTGGACTAACCCTTGGCTAAAGTTGTCCGACCGAGCTGAAACTTGGTCCATGGATGTAGGGGGTTCTATTCCATTTCTTTTGAGCACAAATACCCCTATCAAAAGTTTGAGGATCCAGGTTTTACAATTATTGCTCAAAAATAATTAATTAAATAAATAATTAAACCTCCAAACTTAGGGAAATTTAATTTAAAATTAATTAATAAAGAAAAACTAACCTAGACTCAACGGAATTCTGAGAAACTTTCTATGATGTCTTGCATCCTCATTTAAAATGAATTCCCTATATAGTTACCAAAACATAAGCCCACTAGAATGTTGTTCACCACTTTGGAGGACATATGTAAAGTGTGAGGGAAAAACTCAAGGGAAATCAGTAAGGCTGAAAAACCCATTGATATCCTGAGGATAAAAAACCCTCTGTGAACGGAACTCTCCTAGTGAACCGATCCCAAGGTAACTGACCTAGACATGACTCATGCAGACCTATTACATTATTAACCCACACAGGGGTGCGGAAATTCCAATTACAAAAATAAGTATTGGGCCAAACACAGCCCTGTAGAACCAAAAGTCTTCAATAATATTGCATCTGACAATGCATCTCTTCATGGCACATGAGTTGACCATCGGTGCTAAATGGGTGGTCAACAAAGCAAAAACACTACTTGATATCATAACTAGATACAAATAGAAGTAGATGTGGACGCAATACAAACATCATTGTCATCATGTATCGTTGTGAAAGAGTTAATGAAAAACCTAATAATATCATTTACAAAGAGAGTGGTTGAGGTTGAAATGGATTGGATGGGTGAACCTAGGAAGAGCTCAAGTGAAATCCATTAATCACTCAACATATAACATACCCATCTCCAATTGCCTCAAGAATTTCATTCTTGAACTGATTGAATCACTCTCATACCAATAGAAAATGAATAAAAGAAGCGTGTAGCATAACAACGGGCTCATGCAACGATCAAGAAAAATTTACAATTACAAGCTAATGTAAGATTAAACATTACATAGAAAATAAGCACAATATTAACATAGCATAAGGATATTAAGCAGAACATAATAAAACAAAATACTTATCTTTAAAACATAGTTACACCGACTAGTTGCAAACGTCAAATGTTCCACCCAACCTTAGGCTTATTGTTGTTTATGCTCTCTCTACAACAAGCCCACCCCCAAGCTGAGGCTATGAATCCACAAGGACAGGTGCCTAGGTTGACTCTAAAACACTCACCAACCCATTTATCAAACTCTCACAAATTGCCCAATCACACAACAATCCCAACTTACCAAATCACTTTCCCTCTCAACCTGCACAACCCAAAGAAAGGAATCCCATTCTCTGCAATGAAATCCCTCAAGATATTCCACTTCTCTATGGATTCTCAGTTGTGCATAGTTTTTCCTTAAATGCCAGCATTCTAGTGCACACAAGCATCATTTCTCATTGTTGGTATAACTAGTAATCTCTTAAAACCAACTAGCATCGAATCTCTACTCCCATCTCCTTCTTCCTTGAAAAAACCAAGAGAAAGAAAAAAAAATGAGGAAGACCCCCCAACAACCAAAAGGTATGGTTAATATATGCATCCTCACAATGCACCACATGGTTTTTCCCAAGAATCCATTGTAACCACTTTTCCAACTAACTCAAAAGCTAGGAAATAAATAATATATAATATGAATTTTCCCTTTTATCCCCCTCTCTTGTGGAACCATATCCCCCTATGACTATGTCATTGTCCATTTGCAGTCGATGATACATTTCTTATTATCGTATTTTTCAATATGTTGCATTGCTTCACCCTCATCCATTCATAATATACAAGCATATATTGCTAATATGGGGATTAAAACTAAGGTATTATATTCCCCTCCCCCTTACTTTTGCACTACCATCGATGAACATCACCATGCAAGTATACATGTATAGATAATTTACATCAAAAATTCAAAAATAACTATGGGTGTGTCTCTCGCATTGCATCTTATATCTCCCATGTCACTTCTATAGGGATATAGAAAGTCCATTGGACATTTAACTACCCTATGGATTTGTTCTAGAACACCATGACCTACCTATCTAGTATACACATCAGTTGTACCTACAAGTCTCTTTCTGGCTCCACCCAAATCAAAGTCCAGTCAATGACATGGTTAGGATCAAGCACATAAATTTTCAACAACAATATAGGAAATACATTATGCACATTAATGTAAGTAGGAAATACAAGAATGTATGCATCCTGTCCTAATCTATCCAATATTTCAAATGGACCACAGAATTAGGTTACATCTTGGTACAGTTTCCCATCTTAAGTGAGCTCTTCTTGGGTTTCACTTTCAAAAACACATGCTCTCCCACTTTAAATTCTATAGTTATTATGTTTCTATCTGCATAACTTGTTTTCATGTCTTTTGTTGCTTTCAAATTCTACTTAATTTTAACCATCTGTGCTTCCATATCCTTGAGCAATTATGGCCCTATGTCTATTGGATTATCCTGGTTCACTGGATTACTGCCATTTCTACTATATAGAGCTTCAAATGGGATCATTTTCAATGAAGCTTGATACCCATTTTTGTAGGCAAACTCAACCAAATACAAATAATCCTCCCACTTAGATGGCTTATCCATCACATAAATCCTTAACTTGTCTTCAATCACTTGGTTCATTCTCTCTATATTCCCATCAATCTATGGATAATACATTGTGCTAAAATTCAAATTTGTACCAAATTCTTTAAACAATCCTCTTTAAAAGTTTTAGGGAAATTTTGGATCTCTATCTGAAACAATTGATTTAGGTATTCCATGCAACCTAGTAATTTCATTCATATAAATTTCTAGAATATCAGTTGTCTTAAGACTTCGTTTCACTGGAATAAAATGGGCATCCTTTATCAACTTATCCACTACCGCCATTATTGAATCATGTTTCCTTGTTTTCATGGGTAACTTAGTGATAAAATAAATGATTACCACTTCTCATTTCAATTTTGGGATTAGCAATCATTGTAGAAAATATTTTGGGTGTCTATGCTCAGCCTTCACTCTTTGGCATTCCATGCACCTGACTATGTAATCAATGACATATTTTTTCATTCATGGCCAAAAGTATTGGCTTCCTATTTCTACAATTGTTTTCTAGTAACCAAGATGTCCAGCATATGGAGCATTATGCATTCATTTTAACACTGATTTCCTTAAATCCTAGGAATTAGGAATATAAACTCTATTTTTATGCACAAGTACTTTGTCTTATCTCAGCTTGTACTCTTTAAATTTGTGTTGTACATCTTCCTATTGTAAGCCTTCTTCATGTAGGTAATGTTGGTCTATAACAACAGCCTTTAAAAATTTTCCATTTAAATATGATCTATGTATGATAATGGTTGTATCATGCATGATATGTACCCTTCTACTAAGAGTATTAGAAACCTTATTCTCTTTTCCTTCGATGTACTTGATGTCAAAGTTATACCCACTTAAAAATTCCAGTCACCTTGTTTCCCTGGAATTTAAAATTGGTTGTTCAAACAAATATTTCAGACCACTATTGTTTATCCTCAATTCAAATTTATTTTCCATTAAGAATGCTTCCACATTTTCAATGCATGTACTATGGTAGCAAGTTCCAAGTCATGTGTGGCATGATCCCTCTCATGTTATTTAAGCTTTATATACTCATAACTAGTGACATGTCCATTCTAAGTAAGAACTCCATCGATTCCTTCTTTGCATGCATCTGTGCATACCACAAAATTTTCATTTAGATCTGAAATCTTCAAAATAGGTGCGTCGATAAGTAACTCCTTCAATAAATGGAAATTTTCTTCACACTTTGTTGCCCATTAAAACTTAGTTAACTTCTTTTGTAAATAAGTGATGGGATGAGAAATCTTGGAGAATCCTTCTATAAACCTCTTGTAGTATCCATCTAATCCCATAAAAGATATGACCTTTGAAACATTATTTTTCTGACTTGGAATAGATAAATATGTCATGTAAGAACACGATGACAAACTTATCCAAATAATTTTTGTATATGCCATGCCAATTTTTAAGCATTTAATGCATTCAATTTCAAATCTGAAAATTACTTCCAAGTGATCTCAAACAGTAAACTAAGGTTGTTATTACTGAATAATTTTACACTGAAATTATGACAGAAAATTATAGTGAAAGAAAAAACATCAGAGAGAAATCATCCATGCACATGAGACAAAAAATTGTGTTCAGTAAAATTTTCATATTGAGAATTTTCGAGGAAAAAACTTGTCCTCTGAGGAAAATTACAACTTCAGCAAAATTCTGGAAAACCCTTCCAACTTATAAATATGTTGTACGACCTGTTGATGTCACCTTATATGGTTGTTGGCATCACCTATTGTACGATATTCCTCTGCATGTGTCATACACATTATATGGATCATACGTGTGGCTTGCTTATGTTGTTGTACAGCCTACACATGTGGTATGCATTGTATGGATCACATGTGCAGCTTGTTTCTTTGTTGTTGTCACACATGCAATTGTATCTCCCTCACATGTGTGGTTTTCCTCCTCAATTATGCAGCCTTCTTACACATGCAAACTCTCTCTCTTCACAGAAAATCATAATAAAGAAAAACCAGAAACCCTGGGCCAATTTTTTCAAAGTGAAAATTTTCCTTTGCTTAAATTCTCACCCCAATCTCCTTAGCAGAAGTGTTCACTCACTTATTCCAACTCCATAATGTCACAATGAAATGTGTGATGCCTCCTCACATTGCCTCTCCTTTATAGGATTCTAATCAGTGATTTTATGAACCCCTTCTAAACTCAACATTAAATTAGAATTGTTTATTCCTCCAAGTGGGTGTGAAGCCCTACCAACAACAATTCCATCCCTAGCTCAATAGACAAGGGTTTTTCACAAAGAATGCAATGTGAGTTCCAATAAAACATTCACATATACCTGACACCAAGACCAATGTGAGAAGACATGTCCGATGCTACAAAAACATCAACACTCCCTCTTATCGAGGGAGGTATTCCATCCACCATCACCGGGAAGTAGCTATGTATCCCACATTGGATCCACTACCACAATTGTTCCCTCTAACACAGAAGAAAATCTTGTTGTATGACTTGGACCCTTCTTAGAAGACACCCTGCTCCTAGAATCCTCCCTCTTTTGAGCATCCTACATGGTGATCTCAACCCATGACACCTTCTTGACAATCTTGGAAGAATCCTCTCTCCCACCTAATTCTAAATTTTGACTTCCTCTGGATGGTTGACTCTCCCTTTGAGCTTATTGACTCCCTCTGAAGTTTGAATCCCTCTAAGTCTGCACAACCTTTGGAGCTCCTTTCTCTATGCCACTTTGATATTTCTTGCCATAGATTTTATTGTTAGTTTTTTTCAATCAATAGGTGTCTCAGTTATGCCTATGTGTCCTAGGCTAGTTGATGGACACATAAAACACCTCAAATCATCCTTATTACCTTATCCTACGTCTAACTTAGGGTAATCAATATTTTTTGTCTTTTGAGTGGACTATGGGGCCCAATATGAGTGGGGCACACCTCATGAGCTAGTGAGTGCCTTGTGGGACCCTATCTAAAGGGGGTGCACCACTTAGTGAAGTGTAGGGTCCATCCCAAAGGAGGCACATCAATCCGTTCCATTGAAGGCTAGTTTGGGCACACATCTCAAGGAAAGAGGGAGGTTGATTGAAGGATAAAGGAAGGGGATGAGAGTGTGAGGTAGACACATTCCTCATTTGTGAGTTGAGAAAGTGAGATAAAGAAGGGTGCTAGGTTGAGGCAATTGTTGGTTGACAAATAGGGTAAGAGAAGAATCAAAGCAGAGTGTTTTGGTTGGGAAAAATATTTAGGGAAGAGGAGGTTGTACAACAAACTCATTTAAGCAAGGAGAGTGGCCATATCAGATTTCATACAATAGAGAAGCAAAGGACCAAATCAGGTCGAACTAGGTCAGTAGTTGAGGCCGAAATTCAAGGGCCTCACTGTTGTTGGGGAAAAACACCCTACGGACTAGCAAATAGAGTTCAGACTTTGCATATAGATATGACCGAATAGAAATTACTTTCTACCTTCATCCCTATATTTAAATCCCCCTTTTTTTTTAGTAAATGCATGGAAAGATCAACCTACCTCGTTCTCGGCATTTGATGTTGATCCTCCGTTGTGCTTGATTACTTGTTTTCAATCCTCCTTCCAAAGCTGACCTACATCCAAGACAAACAACAACTATGCATGCATACTACTTATATACCAACGAGTTAGAAATCCAAACATATACTGATCAAACTATAATCAATTCATGAATTGGGATGGGAAAAGCATTCTCTTTATTACTTAAAATGAGTTAATTTACAAAAGTTGAGACCGGCCACCGCTCCTTGAACCTGATCCTGCGCTCCTCTTCTTTTCTCCTTCAACTGCTTTGCTTTGAATCTCCTTTGGCACAAGGAAAGGCTAAAGGGTTGGGACAATGGGAATATGTAAATGGGCAGATTTTCTTTGTTATATTTTTCCTTCTCCAAATGGGACCCCTACCCATTCTTTTATAGGCTATAAGGAGCTAGGTATTTGGACAAACCCTCGGCCATGCATGGTCGGGAGTTTCAGTTAACTCACCCATAGATTTTTGTTCTGTCAGTAACTTTCCTTTTTTTCGTTCTTTTGAAGGTCCACACGGGCTATAGTGGGCCTACTAGTGTGGACACTGTAGATCCATGTGGGTTGTAGTGGGCCAGCTAGCGTGGACTTTTAAAAATGGAGTGTTTAGAAGAGTTGTTCAACTGTTCTTTGGCAAAGAAGGGATATGAGATGGCTTGATTCTAGGTAACCATGTATGGTGCAATTTAGGGTTATAATAGATGCCCCCTAATGTGTGAGGTCAGAAGAGCATCTGATGGCCGAAATACATTAACAATATTTACTGATGTGTCGAATGATTGAGCCCAAGGACCAGGAACCGAGAGGTGTCATCTGCAAAATAAAAAATGTCTCACCGAGGCAGGCATACCCATGCTCAGGATAAAATAGAATCATGGATACCAATCAAATACACTGTAGATCCATGTCAAATAACTATAAAGAGTAGTCGCAAACAATACACAGCAGAGCTACATCTCGAAATCAGAAAGATATACATATAGAGTATCCATATTCCGGTAGCTAATTCGGCCTGATGGTTGGAGATGAGATCTTCAGAGCTCAATAAACAACTTCAAAATCTTCAAAACTCGGGTAGGAGTGTAATATGAGTGTACAACTGCACTACCCGAGGTCTTCGACGGCTCGTCGATCGTGGACTTGATAATCTTGATGATCAAACTAAAGGCTTTAGTGATTTCGAACAAGGACTTGATTGGATGTTCAGGATGGCCAGGTATGAGGACAAGAGACATATTGTGTCACATACCCACTACCTAAATCAGATTTTTCTGGTTTCTCACTGAATCAGAACCCCTGAATTACCTACGGAGGCCTAGTGCAAGCTAGTTCTTTTCTCTCTCTCTACATTCCCATGTGATGGCGGGTCATGATCACAGTTCAAATAAACTTTGTGTCTTTTGTATTTCGTGCCTCGATGCTACAGTGATGTTGAATCATTCAATTCTGCAACTGTCGAACCTCGACAGGGATAGCGATCGGCCAATAGGGACAAATCCCTACAAGGATTAGCAAATGGCTAATAGAAACAAATCCCAATAGGGCTAGAGAACAGCCAATGAGAAACGGCCCCGTTGCGTGGTTAAGTGGAATACAGGTGGCAGAGAGAGAAACGCGACATGGTAGTTGACATGATAGGAGGGGGGCCCACTTCACACGCCACACTATTCCAGACCCCCCCTCCCATTAAAGGCAGAATGGCAAGGGGGGTCTGGAATCCACCTGAGCACCGTTGATCATGACGAGTTAATCTCGACCATTCGAGATTTGCGCGTCCAATTCCGGACCCCCCCACCCATTAAAAGAAGAATGGAAACGGGGCTCTAGAATGCATCCTCAGCCGTAGATCTAGGCAAGTGGACTCTGGCCATCCAGATCTACTCGCTACTTACCCTAATGCGCATTCGCGCCCCAGTGTAAAACTGGCATCTCTTCCTCACATCGGACGGTCGTTACATACCCGGATATTTCCTGAAGGAATCTTGTCCGTTCATCAGGACTTAGCCACATGCTATCGTCTTGACATTATGGGTCAGGATTTTTCAAGGTAAGAGCCCGATTTTTTGTCAACGGAACTCCCGAATCCTCGATCCCCAATTTCTCAAAACAGGTAATCTCTCAACACGTCACCTCCTTAAATTGGACGGTCAACAACTGCTCCGGGGTTTCCACCATGGAAAGTCCCGATCCCTTGTCACCAGGACTCCCAATCTCGCAATTCCCAATTTCCCAAAATGGGAGATCTCACGACGAGTGGCCTCCATCAATCAGACAGCTTAGATCTATCCCAGGGTTTTCACCATGGAAAATCCTGAATTCTCGTCATCAGGACTCCTGGTTCCGCAATTCCCGGTTTCTCGAAAGGGGAGATCTTATGACACATGGCCTCCATCAATCGGACGGCTCAGATCCATCCCGATATTTCCACAATGGAAAGTCCCAATCTCTTGTCAACAGGACTCCCGACACGTGGCCTCCGTTATTCGGACGGATTAGATCTATTCCAGGGATTTTTCCCCTATACATTGGGTTCTTAACCCTCGGGTAACTCCTGACAGATCCAACGGTTTCTAGGTTTTTCAGCCGAGATCTGACGGCTCAGACAGATTCCTAACTTGTGGGCTCTCCCACGACTTCCTGAACGTGGAAAGATCCATGGTCCGGATACTCTCATGGACCTTTGGGATCTACAGTCCTAAACTCTTCGCTACCCACGAAGAAATAGAGAAACCAAGTGGTAAGGTATTTAGCACCCAACTTTCTCCTACCAATCTAATGGTCATGTGTGACCGCAGATTTCCCGATGGATTCTTGTTCGTCGATTAATACCTATCAGGATCAAGGCACTTAACACCCCATCTTCTTCTTCTGATATGACGGTCCTAAGTGACCACAGATCTCCCGACGGAATCTCATCCATCGATTCGATACTCCATCCTTATGCTTCCATCTCGAGTTTTCAAGAGGATCGTTTCTCCTCATGCAGGGTTACTAAGGCCTTACGCCTTCACATTCAGTTTCCCGATTCTTGATGGGATTTTCAAGGAGGGTGTCTCTATGGGGAGGTTTGCCCAGGGTACTATCTGAGGCAGATAAGGGTAGTGTCCACCCGAGAACCAGACATGAAGTCTGAATTAGATCAGTATGCATGTAAATAACAATTCATGAGGACATATGCCATATATAGTCTTTCCATACCAATATACAACTACTAGTACTGATCAAAACATCCTACAGACATTCTTACAATGAAATCATTCACAGTTTCACAGCTTATGGGCATAATCATCAGAATAAACATATATATATATATATATATATATATATATTTCAAGATTCCATAGGAAAAACACTTATCAGAAATAACACCAGGGGTTATGCAACTGCTAAGAGGGGTGCTATTTTCCACCCAACCGTAGGCTTAGTGACTCCTAGCAGATTTACCACTAGCCACCCCCGAGTTGAGACCACGATGTTGTGAGACTGTGTCTCTGTCTATCAGTGACCAGGAGTGAAGGTTACTCTCCTTCCTCTCTGCTATCACTCACTCAGCATATCGCCAGAGTTCTCCCCTCGCATCTGCCCCTAATCGCTTCCACCCCACACCTTATCCTCTTGCGAGGTTGTGTGTGGTGCGATTACCCTCGCGCTGGTCAGGCCTGACAGATCTATGGATGGGAAGTTCACCTCCCATCCCTCATTAAGCCATCTACCTACCAGCCTACGATACATTTAATTCAGGGCCAGCGAGGCGCTTTTGGTTCTCCAGGCCAGTGGAGTCCAAATACAGTATTAATTCTCGGTGGAAGTTAATGCCACCTTTCCAGGTGCCTTCCACCGCCACCGTGGTCTCTTTTTCTGCACATCCCCTCTCAGTAGTCCTGCAATATAAATTCATAATTTTATTCACATTTATTGACCTTTTCCATAAGGTCCCTTCACATCACATATTCCCATTCATGAGTTTGCCATAGTTCTGGCCAGTCCAGTTATTTTTACAAACTGGGGGAAACAGGGTGTTACAATTCCCTCCCCCTTAAAAAGGAAATCCGTCCTCAATGTTCTTATCTATTAACATGAATTGCATGTACAGAAGTAAACAAAATCGGATATTCCTGTCTCATGGCATCCTCCATTTCTCATGTAGCCTCATCTGGGCCATAACGTTTCCACTGCACCTTGACTTGTGCAATGGTTCGGTTCCGGAGCGGGGTTTCCTTTCTGTCCAGTATGCATTGGGGATCTGGTAGAAATTCTCCCTCCGGTTCCACCTGGATCACAGACCAGTCAATTATATGATTAGCATCATGTACATATTTATTCAATAATGAAACATGGAAAACATTATGTTCTTTTACTGTGGGAGGAAGTGCTAGCCGATAGGCTACAGGTCCCACTCTATCTAGGACCTCAAAGGGTCCACAATACCGAGGTGCCAACTTGGCACAAGATCCCGTTTTCAGGGAACTCCTTCTAGGTTAATTCTGAGATATACATGGTCTCCCATTTTGAACTCTCTTGGAGTTCTCTTTTGATCAGCATAACTTTTCTGTCGGTTATGAGCGACCTTCAGATTTTGTTTTATCTGAGTCACTTGTTGTTCCATTTCTCTCAGCATGTTGGGTCCAAAAGAAATCCTATTTATGGGATTACTCCAACTGATTGGAGTATTACACGGCCTACCATAGAGGACCTCGAAGGGACTCATCTTTAAGGATGTTTGGTAGCTGTTGTTGTAAGCGAATTCTACCAATGGCAGGTAGTCTTCCCATTTCCTGGGTTGATGCATTACATGCATCCTTAACATATCCTCTAATATTTGATTCACTCTTTCTTTCTGTCCGTCGGTTTGAGGATGATAGGCAGTGCTAAACAACAATTTGGTCTCTAAACCCGCCATCAGTGATTTCCAAAAATTGGAAGTAAATTTTTTGTCTCTGTCAGATATTATCTCCCTCGGCATACCGTGCAGTCGGAATACCTCTTTCATGAATATCTAGGCGATATCTATCGCTTTGCAGGTTGATTTTATGGGGATGAAATGAGAAGACTTGCTCAGTTTATCCACCACCACCATAATGGCATCATTATGTTTGGTTGAAGTTGGTAATCCAGTGATAAAATCCATGGAGATGGTTTCCCATTTCCATTCTAGGATGGGTAAAGGGTGTAATAGTCCTGATGGGTGTCGATGTTCTTCTTTAACCTGTTGGCACTCTATGCATTGAGCCAAATATTTGGCTATGTCTTTCTTCAATCCAGGCCAATAAATTTTTTTCTGGGTGGCAGTGATCATTTTCTGGTATCCTGGGTGACCAGTGTATGGTCTTTTATGTAGTTCATCCATAATGAACCTCTTCAAGTCGTCACAATTTGGAATGTATAGTCTATCTCTGTAAGTGAGTAGACCTCCTTCGGTCATCTGGTAGCCCTCATATTTTTCTCCAGTGGGTTCTTGTTGTAGGTATAGGGTCACAGTCTGAATGAAGGAATCTGTTTCTTGTGCATTTCTGACTCTGTTCTTGACATCTGTCTCGTAGGTACTCACCGCTACCAAGTGAATTGTTTTCATGCTTCTGCTAAGGGCATCGGCCACCCTATTTTCCTTCCCTTTGATGTGTGTGATTTCAAAATCAAATTTGCTAAGGAGGGCCATCCATCTAGCTTGTATGGAATTGATCTTTGGTTGGTCGAACAAATACTGTAATCCACAGTGATCTGTCATAAGAACAATTTTTCTTCCCAAGAGGTAATGTCTCCACATTTTCAAGGAATGCACTATGGTAGCCAATTCTAGATCATGAGTCACATAGTTGACCTCATGTTCATTCAATTTTTGGGATTCATAGCAGATCACACTTCCTTCCTGCATAAGGACTCCTCCGAGCCCTTCCTTACAGGCATCTGTGCACACAAGGAAGTCAGCTT
>ML832958.1:30340-52116 GCA_009831015.1 Picea engelmannii
TGCATTAAGGGTTGCTTGGGTGGGGAATTCACCCAACATTAATTGGCAGGCTGGTATGACCTCTACTACTTTTCTTTTGGTCCCAGTGGCTAACTGTACCAACCATGGCTTAGTTTGCTTTCGTGGTTGTAGCTTACACTTATGACCCTTGGAAGTCTTTTGTTTCTTCTGTTTTCTTCAAGAATAGGAACTGGTCCTACTGCTGGAAGAGCCTTTTGAATCGCCAGCTTCTTTCTCTGTGGAATCGTCTGGCACTGGTCCTTTACCTCTGGGGTGGACCTTTCTTGAGGTTCTCCTCTCAGTATGGCCATTGATACGACCATGTTCCTACATCTCGGGTTCATGCTGCATTTTTCGTTGTAGGTCAGATAAGCTCTGCGGTAAAACTGCATTAATTTTGGTTTGCTTTTCTTGTTCTTTCATCATCCTTTCATTTTTGGCCTTGCAGCTTTGCAATTCAACCATGAGACTCCTCACAGTCTTGGCTAGATCTAGAGGGGTACTTATTTTTCTTCTTTCATCAGACTCTTCGTCTCTATTGTGGGATCCTTCTCCCATCTCTTGGTGAGTCACCATTCTCTGCGTCTGTAAATTCCCGCGGCTGATCATCTGCTTGGGTGAAAAGACAAACGCTAGTTATTAGTCAAGAGTTAAATACATTTTATAATCTACGCATAATTTATAACTCCTTCACATGCATACACAGTCGGGTTCTCATTTCCAAGTTTTAATCCTGGACAAGAGAGTTAAGTTAGGGGGTTACTCCTCATAGGAGTGCTTCGAACAGAGCTTATGTGCAACTCGTCATGAACCCAATCAGACCGAGTGTTGTAACCATGCTCTGATACCACTTTGTCACATACCCACTACCTAAATCAGATTTTTTTGGTTTCCTACCGAATCAGAACCCCCGAATTACCTACGGAGGCCTAGCACAAGCTAGTTATTTTCTCTCTCTCTCCATTCCCATGTGATCGTGGGTCATGATCATAGTTCAAATAAACGTCATGTCTTTTGTATTTCATGCCTCGATGCTACAGTGATGTCGAATCGTTCGATTCTGCAACCGTCAAACCCCGACAGGGCTAGCGACCAGCCAATAGGGATGAATCCCTATAGGGATTAGCAAATGGATAATAGGAACAAATCCCAATAGGGCTAGAGAAAAGCCAATGAGAAATGGCCCCGTTGCACAGTTAAGTGGAATATAGGTGGCAGAGAGGGAAACGCGACATGGTAGTCGACATGATAGGAGGGGGCCCCACTTCACATGCCACACTATTCCAGACCCCCCCCCATTAAAGGAAGAATGGCAAGGGGGGTACGGAATCCACCTGAGCATCGTTGATCATGATGAATTAATCTCGACCGTTCGAGAGTTGCACATCCAATTCTGGACCCCCCCCCATTAAAAGCAAAATGGCAAGGGGGCTCTGAAATGCATCCTTAGTCGTAGATCTGGGAAAGTGGACTCTGGCCATCCAGATCTGCTCGCTACTTACCCTAATGCGCATTCATGCCCCAGCATAAAACTGGCATCTCTTCCTCACATCGGACGGTCGTTACGGACCCTGAGATTTCCCGAAGTAATCTTGTTCATTCATCGGGACTTAGCCACATGCTATCGTCTCAACATTATGGGTCGAGATTTGTCAAGGCAAGAGCCCGAGTTTTTGTCAACGGAACTCTCGAATCCCCGATCCCCGATTTCCCAAAACGGGTAATCTCTCAACACGTCACCTCCTTAAATTGGACAATCCACAACTGCTCCAGGGTTTCCACCATGGAAAGTCCTGATCCCTTGTCACCAAGACTCCCGATATCACGATTCCCAATTTCCCGAAATGGGAGATCTCATGACGCGTGGCCTCTGTCAATCAAATGGCTCAGATCTATCTCGGGGTTTTCACCATGGAAAATCCCGAATTCTCGTCATGAGGATTCTCGATTCCATGATTCCTGGTTTCCCAAAAGGGGAGATCTTATGACACGTGGCCTCCATCAATCGGACGGCTCTGATCCATCCTAGGATTTCCACAATGGAAAGTCCCGATCTCTTGTCAATAGGACTCCCGATTTCCCGACTCCCAGTTTCCCGAAATGGGTGATCTCTTGACACGTGGCCTTCGTTATTCGGATGGCTTAGATCTATTCTAGGGTTTTCGCCCCTATACATTGGGGTCTTAACCCTCGGGTAACTCCTGATAGATCCAATAGTTGTCGAGTTTTTCAGCCGAGATCTGACGGCTCAGACAGATTCCTAACTTGTGGGCTCTCCCACGACTTCTTGGACGTGGAAAGATCCACGATCCGGATACTCTCATCGACCTTGGGGATCTACGGTCCTAAACTCTTTTCTACCCATGAAGACATATAGAAACCAAGTGGTAAGGTATTTAGCACCCAAATTTCTCCTACCAATCTAACGATCGTGTGTGACCTCAGATTTCCCGATGGATTCTCGTCCGTCGATTAATACCTATCAGGATCAAGGCACTTAACACCCCATCTTCTTCTTCCGATCTGACGGTCGTAAGTGACCACATATCTCCCGACAGAATCTCATCTGTTGATTCGATACTCCATCCTTATGCTGCCATCTCAAGTTTTCAAGAGGATCGTTTCTCCTCATGCAGGGTTACTAAGGCCTTACGCCTTCACATTCACTTTCCCGGTTCTTGATGGGATTTTCAAGGAGGGTGTCTCTATGGGGAGGTTCGCCCAGGGTACTATCTGAGGCAAATAAGGGTATCGTCCACCCAAGAACCAGACATGAAGTCTGAATTAGATCAGTATGCATGTAAATAACAATTCAGGAGGACATATGCCATATATAGTCTTTCCATACCAATATACAACTACTAGTACTGATCAAAACATCCTATAGACATTCTTACAATGAAATCATTCACAGTTTCACAGCTTATGGGCATAATCATCAGAATAAACATATATATATATATATATATATCAAGATGCTAGAGGCAAAACACTTATCAGAAATAACATCAGGGGTTATGAAACTGCTGAGAGGGGTGCTCTTTTCCACCCAACCGTAGGCTTAGCGACTCCCAGTGGATTTACCACTATCCACCCCCAAGCTGAGACCACGATGTTGTGAGACTGCGTCTATGTCTGCTAGTGACCAGGAGTGAAGGTTACTCTCCTTCCTCTCTACTATCACTCACTCTGCATATCACCAGAGTTCTCCCCTCGCGTCTGCCCCCAATCGCTTCCACCCCATGCCTTATCCTCTTGCGAGGTTGTGTGTGGCGCGATTACCCTCGCACTAGTCAGGCCTGATGGCTCTACGGATGGGCGGTTCACCTCCCATCCCTCATTAAGACATCTACCTACCAGCCTGCGAGACATTTAATTCAGGGCCAGCGAGGCACTTTTGGTTCTCCAGGCCAGTGGAGTCCAAATATGGTATTAATTCTCGGTGGATGTTAACGCCACCTTTCCATGTGCCTTCCACCACCACCGTGGTCTCTTTTTCTACACATCCCCTCTCAGTAGTCCTGCAATATAAATTCATAATGTTATTCACATTTATTGACCTTTTCCATAAGGTCCATTCACATCACATATTCACATTCATTTGTTTGCCACAGTTCTGGCCAGTCCAGTTATTTTTACAAACTGGGGGGAACAGGGTGTTACATATTGCAGAGAGGCCGACTCAGGCTTGGTGAAAAAATTCCCTTGGACAATAGCACGACAAATGATGAGACTCAGGCAGCATGTATGTTAATCATAAGTCTACGAAGCAGGAGGCAACGCAAACTCTCCATATGTTTGGAAGGATAACCAAATGATGGAGGACACAACTCCATATAGCGAGAAAAAACTTCCTAAGGTTGTACTACATCCCATAGTCTGATGAACAAACGGACAGATGTGATTTATCCAAGGGAGACTCATTATGCTGCCAATAAAGAAAATACTTTTCCCTTCCTCTTTTTGGGGTATATTTGATTTTTTTGTTCTTTTCAATAATAATGGAAAAAGAATAAAGGAATATTACGTTACAAGGGAGGAGAGAGTGTTGCAAACATACAAGCTCAAGGCACAAGGACAAGATTGATGTTCTAGTAAAATGATACTCGGGAAAAATCCTCCAGGGGCCAAAGGTGTTAAGATGCAGAAGCAACTCATTACAAGGCTGGTGTATAGGGTATGCAAACGCGGTTAACAAAACACACAATGGTAATGTCCTTCAATGTAAGTTTAACAAGCCCAAAGAAGGTAAGCTCGGTGGTTTTTCATATTTAGAGAGTCTAAAAAAACATAAAAGTAGACTCCATTGGGATATATTTTTTGAAGATAGTGTATTCAGTTCAAAAAAGGATAAACTAGCATCGATTAGACGTCGATTCAAAACCATTTTAACGAGTGTGACAAGGACAAGATCGCTCGGCTATTTTTTCATTTTTGAGGAGTCTAAAAAAAGATTAACTATGGATTTCATCAGGAATATTCTTCTGGAAAAATTTAACGAGTGTGAAAGAATAAGGTCACTCAGCGATCTTTTCAATTTTAGGGAGTCTGAAAAGAGCTTAACTATGGACTCCGTGGGGGTTTCTTTTTCATAAGTTTAGTCCCTCAGGCCCGAAAAAGGGATAAAATTATACCTGAGAGTACTCTTCTAAAAAATGGAAGTTCCATAGAGTATACCTTTGTTTGTATAGTTGACCATCCAGACCGAAAAAGGGGTAAACTACCGCTGAACAGACATGACTTCAAATTTTAGCTTAACGAGCATGAAAGGCCACAAGATTGCTCAGCAATCTTTTCATGTTTAGAGAGTCTGAAAAGGGCTTAAAAGAAGACCCATTTAAGGAACGTTCTTCTGGACCAATTTAACGAGTGTGAAGAAACAAGGTCACTCGACAATATTTTCATCTTTAAGGAGTCTGAAAAGGGCTTAAAGAAGACTCCATAATGGTTATTTTTCTCATTTAATCCAGACGAGATCAAAAAGCATAAATGAAGTCTCGTCGGATGTTGCTTTTGGATCTCAAAGAGAGCTTGAAAAACAACAAAGGTAGCTCATGATCGACACTTTGTGGGTCAATGTCGGGTATCTCCTCGTAAGACCAGGAAAAACGTCGCAGAATTCTTTAAAAATATCTGTATAGAGTTAAATCTCTCTGGGGGAGTAGTCATCTTCGACGAAAACATTCTCCATGATGCCAGGGTTTCAGAAGATATTGATCAGTATAGTTTCAGCGATAGTTTCCATATTGCTCTCAGCATAAATTTCGTGTGTAGCTAAGAGATTAATAGGACAAGGCCGATCTCCCGTCATAGTCATGATGAATTATCCTTCTTCGATTTGGCTTAACTCTAGGAGGAAATATGATGTGTGATAAAGATCTTCCCAAGGTTTGTCCGGACTAGTCATTGCTTTGATTACTGCTTCGTCAGAGGGAAAGACTAAGTCTAACGAATCTATGTTGGCGAGAGAACCCTGAGCCCAAATAGGCTCTAGAAGTGGATCTAACTCTTGTGCAGGAGTTGGATCAGTGTTAGTTGAAGCTTGTTGGACTAAGGAGTATGCTACTTCAGCAGTGGACAAGGGCATGGACATACCCGAGTGCCTTGTCTCATCCATCATGGCTGATGGGGAAGGAAGTATCCACGGGTCATCGAAGTAAGTCGTGCGGAACAACGAAACCTGAAAAATCTCAACCTTATGATGGTTGGATATAAATTTGATATCACCTTGAGGGGGCGAGTAATTGAAGGTACCCAAGGATGGGCACAAACCAACCCCTATGTTAACAAAACCTGGTTGAGGATTATCAATCATCGGCACCGTGAATGCCCCCATTCACGGGTCAGATCCAAAGAAAGACAATTGATCTATGGTTACAATCTGTCCCTCGTGTGGAAACAACAAGACTCAGAAAACTGTAGTGACCACGGCTTTCATAGCATAAGTCCAACTCCTTCCTAACAAAAGATTATAGTCGAGGAGAGAATCGACTACTTCTACCTCGATGCACACGGTCTTCCCTCCTAACTGCATGGGGAAAGAAGGAATGATGCCATGTGGTTGGAATGAATGACCATTGAAAGCAATGAGGAGAGTAGGTGATGGAGACAAAATGGGCTGGCCAATGGCCTTCCAACATGCCAATGACATAACGCATGTCGAGGCACCCTCATCGACCACCGTGCGAAAGATATTCTGAGTAAAACATTTCATGGGATAAGCCACTACTATCTGAAATGCTACGTGGTAAGGCAGATGAGGTTTTAAATCAGTTGTATCTAACATGATGGTACCCATATTACAAGTCTCAGTAGAGCCCAAAGCGGTTAACAAGGCTTTCCTCTGAGCAGGGCAGCTTTGGAGGACCTTCAAAATAGACATCGCACAAGGGGTTTGTGATAAATCTTCCACCACAGAGTAGTTTTGGGCAGCCTTTGCGTTTGTGTTATGAGAAGATTTTTTAAATGCACCTTTTGTAATGTGTGTCATTGTTTCTCCCAACATCTTCTCAATCTACAGAGGAAGAGATGGGAGATCAGCTTATTTACCCTTCTCAGAAGCGTTTGGTTTACTATATTCATGTGCTCCAGTCGATATAAAAGAATCACCCCTAACCATATATACATTCATGGATGCGTGGTTATTCGGAGGCGGGCAAGTTTCGTGGCTGCCCCCTTCCATGCTTGCAGAGGCTTGAGTTAGATTTTGCCCATGTTGAAATGGATTAGTCAACATTGCCTGTTGTTTCTGCGTGACAAATTTTTGGGCCTCTGCAAGGCGAGGACATAGATGGGTCGGGTGGTCTTCCACGCACAAGTTGCATGGATACCTCGCCTTCCGTCTCTCAATGTTGTCCCCATCAACATTATCGGTGGGTTTCTTATCCCCCTTACCCTTATTTCATTGTTTTTTCTTTCCTTCGGGTTGTTGGGTGGCCTTTGGATTAGTCGATTGCACTGTATGTACATCCGACATTTTTGTAGGGGGAGCAGCCAAAGAAATGGTTTGGCTGGTTGTTGTGTGTTGTATCAACAATTATTGCAATTGTTGCATCAGTTGCTCAACGGGATTTGTTTGTGCTAAACCATCCATACCATCGGCATGTGGTCCATCTCTCTATCTAGTTTTATCCAGTATTGAATGTGGCACATATGGCAAGATGTTGTATAATAAACTAGACTAAGGATAGATGAGCTCAAACTGTTGAGCCCTCATGATGGTATCTTCTTCAGAGAAAACTCCTAACATCACAACGTCTTTGGATAACTGCAAGACCAAAGACTTAAGGAACCACTCAAGCAGGAATGCTGGTGGGACTGGTACCTTGACTAAACTCTTTCGACGTCTCCAGTCTCGGATGTGATCAGAAATATGGTCCATTGTTGTCTGTTCAAAATTGGCGAGCAACTCTATGTCGGCGTCGTATCTCACAGGTAACTGGAAATGGTTCAGGAAAGCCATCGCCAATTCACCAAAAGAAGAGTATCTTGAGAAATCAATCTCAATGTACCATTTCGTGGCACTCCCAATGAGAGTACGTTGAAACAATCACAATTGTACGGAGTCATCTTTTAATGAGTTAGATGAGAACCAAAGATGAAAGGTAGTCACATGATTACCTGGATCTTCGTTAGGCTTGGCTTTGAACTTTGGAATGTCCGAAGGAAACTTCGTCGGCATAGGAGGCCAATGCAGATCATGACAAATAGGGTCATTCAACAACCTTGTGAAATCTAGCAAGTGTAAAGTCACCAGGAATGGTAGTTTGGGTTGTTGTTGATAACCTGGGAAAAAGGGTCCTGGAGTTTGACTGGCACCAGGTTGCCAAGAAAAGTTTGGCTACTGGCCCGGATTCTGGTAGAAACCATGGCCCTGGCCAACGTAAGAATTTTGCATATGTGTAGACATCATCGGCTGATTTTCCAAATAGGACATAGATGGTTGGGCATGCATTGTATTTGAAGGACTTTGGGAAGGATTACCCCATCCTGGTCCCATGGGGACAGGCATAGTAGTTTGTTCAGGGTTCCATTGATTGTGGAAAGAATTACCCCAGATCGGCATTCCGAAGGAGGGAACGGATCCTTGCCCTGAATTCCAAGGTCCTGCTAGGTTTTCCCCCTGTGCAGGAATAGTACCCTGCACAGGAGTAGATTGTTCAAAAAGGGGGTTTCCCCCAGTCAAGAAAGTGGCTGACGAGAAGGTGTTGTTACCAAACGTTCTGTTCCAAGAAAACGGTGTCGAACCTACCAGCATACTATGCAAAGGTGGTCCTTGACTCCCCGCTCCAAATAAAATATTGTGTGTAGGTTGCCTGGCGGATTGTTGGTACGAGCCACCGAGTGAAGGATACGAAGGAGGGATATGACCTCCTCCGTAAGGAAAATATTTAAAAGGGACAGGAGTGCCCCCCATGTGACTTTGCAGAGGATCACTAGAGCTCCTTTCCCCCAGACCCAAAGTCTATAAAGTGGAGTAGGAAAGTACAAGACTTATACCCGAACTAGGCATCATGTATGAGAACGGAGGGCCTGTCGCACTTGGTGTGAAAGGGGTTGTGGCCGCCGCTAAAGATAGGTTCAGAACACTGTGCGAAGTAGTTGTGGTCGAGACCATGGTGGCTCGGCCTGACGATGGTGGGTTAGGATATGAAATCTCTCCTGTGGTGACAACCGTGGTGGGAATTGAAGAATTCCTAGAAGGAGTAATAGCATTTGTTTCCATTATTGTGTGCAACACTGTCTGGCGCTCATGAAATTGAATTGGTACAATAAAAGGTGCCAAGAAATCAGTGGTTTGGTTTTCAACCAGGCCAAGAGCGGTTTCTTCAAGGTCCAAAATGGTCGATTCCTTTGGGGGTTGTTCGGGCACAATGGTTTGTAACCCGGTCACTTCAAAAGACCCTTGTTGGTCTAGCTTCCGCCTTAATGGTGGTGGGGGTGGCTCCAGTGTAACCGGCGGCAGGCCAAGAAGCCTTCATGACCGGAAGATCTCGGGATCCTCCACTATGTGAGAAGATCCAAGACACTCTAAGGTAGTCTAAACGCTCAAAAGTAACACCCACTACAAAATAATCCCTAGAATATAAGACAAGCAAACACTAAATTAATTGGAAGAACAGTTACAACAACCAACACTAGAGCAACTTACCGGTGCAAGTGCAACTCGAACACGGAAGAATCCTCTAGGTATACTCTGCAAAGTGTGGCCCGATTTCTATCCTAGGTACTATGGTATACCCCCGCAATCACCTGTGTATTTCCCTAAAACGATTGGCAACTAGGTTGCCAGCGCACGAACGGTCACCAGGTGGGTACAGTCGAAAGTCAGGTAGACCACAATGAGAAGGGTATCGAGCCCGAAACCTATCAAGGGTATCGAGATAAAATGTTCTGAAAGACAACTGAGGACCTTCAACGAATTTGAGACCCATGAAGCCTCGTGGAAAATGCAAACGATGGAATCCCAAAACAAGCCCTCTATATGTGTTCTCCACAACGATTGGTCCAGCTTTGGAGGGGTTATCTCCACTACCTTTCCGTACGTGACCTCGTGTTTATCCCCTGTGTTAGAGGGGGGTCCCGGATAACTTTAATGACACTGGACTTAGACACTCCCTATCTCAGACTCCAATGTTTGATTTAAAACAGCCTTGAAGAGTTTCCTCTCCAACCTAATCCAAGGCCCTAGTCCTGAACTAGTTTGTGAACCCTATAAACAAAAAAGTCTAGTAGATTTTAAATTTAGCATTAATTTTATGGATTTGTCTTACGTCAAGGGGTATGAGGGTGAAACTTATGATGTGTCAAAAGACGAAAGAAAAAAACAAATGAAAAAAGCTGGAAACAAAACTTTTACTGAATGCAAAATTTCAACAACTTTTCAAAAGAAATATTTTTTTAACTTTTCTAAGATTTTGGACAAGAAACTCAAAGGAATTTCACTCGACTACGAGCTACTTATGATCTAAGTAAAATGAAAAAATTTATGAAATAAAAGACTTTTCTGTGGCTAATGATGCAGAAACACACTCTTCAACCAAATGAGAAAATGAAAAGAGATTTTTTTTATTTAAATGCTAGTAACGCAAGAAAGGGAAAATACCGACAAGCAAAAAACCAAAAAAAACAATTCTGGCCTAAATCACAGATCGCAAAGAATCAGGTCAAAAATCACACACTAGCAATTCTAAAAACAATGACTCTCACACTTGTCTAAAAACCGTGAAAATTCTTTTATTTTTCTGAAAACTTTTTAAATGAGAAAAAGCAAGCTAAGGGTAAGATTAATCCTAAGCTACTGACTACTCACACAGAGATTCAAATAGCTGAGAGGAATAATTCTTATCAAGGGAAAGGATGACTGCCTTACCCCTAACAAAATGTATCATGCACAAGCACGCGACTGTTACTCAAACAGAATGTGTGCAAACGTGAGCTGGATGGAGACAGAGGGCGTGTACACGCAGGCTGACCTTGTACAGGATGCATGTATACCTAAATTCTAAGAAAAAAAATGAAACAGACAGACCAAACCAGGAAGAGACCACTGATATTGATAACCAGGATCCCTTGAAGGCTTGGACACTCTCTCTAACAGAAAAACAAATAATGCAAGGAAAAAATGATAAGGCAAAAATAATCTGAGATGGGAATACTAGCAAACAATACTTCAGATAGAATTCCAGAAAACCCCCTGAGAACGTGATTCTGATAGGGAAGAGGATGAATACCTCTAAGGTTCTCTGAACTCTAAGCACTACTGCTACCTCTACAACTAGCATTCACACGCGAGCTATAAGAGGGTAGGGCATGGATACACATGTGCAGACCTTGTGCAGGCCACATGTACCTCTGTGGGTCTCAAAAAACATAGTCAAGCAAAAGTCAGGGAAAGATGGTATGGAAAACCAGACTCCCTGCTAGATCAAACCTTACAAAAAACTAAAAAGAAAATACAGGCAAGAAAAACTAGTCTTTAAAACTACCCAAAAACTAAATAAAATTCCAGGAACCCTAGAGAGTCTCCCCAGTATGGTCGCCAATTCTGTTGTTGGGGAAAAACACCCTATGGACTAGCAAATAGAGTTCAGACTTTGCATGTAGATATGACCAAATAGAAATTACTTTCTACCTTCATCCCTAGATTTAAATCCCCCCCTTTTTTTAGTAAATGCATGGAAATATCAACCTACCTCGTTCTCAGTGTTTGATGTCGATCCTCCGTTGTGCTTGATTACTTGTTCACAATCCTCCTTCCAAAGCTGACCTGCATCCAAGACAAACAACAACTATGCATGCATACTACTTATATACTAATGGGTTAGAAATCCAAACATATATTGATCAAACTATAAACAGTTCATGAATTGGGACGAGAAAAGCATTCTCTTTATTACTTAAAATGAGTCAACTTACAAAATTTGAGACCATCCACTGCTCCTTGAACCTGATCCTGGGTTCCTCTTCTTTTTTCCTTCAACTGCTTTTCTTTGAATCTCCTTTGGCACAAGGAAAGGCTAAAGGGTTGGGACAATGGGAATACATAAATGGGCAGAGTTTCTTTGCTATATTTTTCCTTCTCCAAATGGGACCCCTACCCCTTCTTTTATAGGCTAGAAGGAGCTAGGTATTTGGACGAACCCTCGGCCATGCATGATTGGAAGTTTCAGTTAACTCACCCATAGATTTTTGTTTCGTCGGCAACTTTCCTTTTTTTGTGCTTCTAAAGGTCCACGCGAGCTGTAGTGGGCCTGCTAGCATGGACACTTTAGATCCACGCGGGTTGTAGTGGGCCAGCTAGAGTGGACTTTTAAAAATGGATTTTTTAGGAGAGTTGTTCAGCAGTTCTTTGGAAAAGAAGGGATATGAGATGGCCTGATGCCAGGTAAGCATGTGTGGTGCAATTTAGGGTTATAACACTCGTTGGCTGAAATTATAAGCAGAAGAGGGGCCAAGAAGGAGATCATACAGTATAGGGTCATACATGTCGTACTCTGATGGGTCGTACAGCTTCATCTTGGCTAGGTCATACTAGTGTAAAGTCAGTTGTTTTTCTATAGTAAGAAAATTGTATTTTCTATTGTAACTTGTCATTCTTCTAAAGCCAATAAAGCACCTCCTTATTTGGTTTTCCCCACACTAGGGTTTCTGGGGTACATCCGGTGTTTGTCCATTTTGTGTTTGGTTCTTTGTGTTTGCTTTTGTTGTCTATTTTTTGTTAAATAACTCAGTTGTAGGTTGAATGCATAATTATGAAATTTATAAAAAAAAGTACAAATTTTTTGTTTAAGTAGATTATTAGCATTAAATTTTGTGTGTTGGATTATAAGAAATAAACATGGTATCATAGCTCAGCCTCTAAGTATATGAAGGATCCAAGTTGAATTTGTTGTGCAGAACAGGGAGTGAATCAGCAAAGGGTAACATGTCACTAGAAAGTGTGTGGGAAACAAAGCAGCGGACTCAAATGACCATTGTAGGCTTAAGGTTTGAGGATAGGTTGGATGGTGCCTCAAATTTTTGTCCTTGGAGGGAGCATTTTGGATTGGTATTGGAGGAGAATGGATTGTTGGAAATTGGTGAAGGGAAAGTGGAAGCAACAGCTAATCCAGTAAAGCTAGCAACTCACAACAAGAAATATGGCAAGGCCAAGAGGATAATTATGGATGGAGTCAAAGGCCACATTATTCCTCATTTGTCTGGAAATAAGAATGATATAAAAATGAATGGGAATGATATAAAAATGTGCAAGTGATGCACATGTGTGATGTATGAGTGTAGGTATGCCTTCTCGAGTAAGTGAGTGGTAAGGAAAGGAGAGTGTTTTCCATGAATAAATAATTCCATGGATGCATGACTGACCCTATGATGGAGGTTCTGAATATTTTTTTAAAAACAATAGCTGCAGGAAGTATGTAATTCCTCATAAAGAGTTGAGATGAAATGTTAAATAGAAATGAACAAGAGTGATCTTATTTGTTGATTGTTATCTTGTAAAGAGCGTAGTATAATTATGATTTTATTGGTGAGGTTGGTCATATAAGTGACTATAAGGTCTCATCAAAACTAGAAGATGCTAAATAAATGTGAATGAATGAGGTAAAAAGGTGCAAATGATGCACATACATATATGTATACCTACTTGAAAGTATAATATGACTATCAAGTAGGATGTGAGGCAAGGAGTGTGTTTGCCTATATTGAATAATGTTATAGAGGCATGGTTGACTCTGTTTTAAGAAGTTTGTTTATCTTGTTTGAATACTAACATGAGGAGGATGTGTTCCATTTCCTTGGGAAAAGATAGTGTTAATTATTGAAAGGATAAATAAGAAGGAATGATCTATTGTCATAATAGAAGGCAATATGATTATGTCTTTGGAAAATCATGAGTTAAATGATATTAGAGTAAATTTACTTGTGAACTATAAAATGTGCATATGGTAGACACACAGTATGTTGAGGCAAGTGGTTAAGTGCATGTTAGCACAATGTGAATACAAGCTTATGAAATAAAGGTATTGGTTTGAATGCATAATAAGAATGCATGTGTATATTCTTTATGGAATATCGGGTAAACCTGTAAAATGACAAGGTTGGAGATGACTCGGGATTGAATTCATTTTGAATAGTAATAGATATACAACAATAGATTTGCATGATAAATAAGTTCCATGTGGAGGAACTATGTAAATACTTTCTCAAAAGAACAGAGCTAAAACCTCGATGATTGTTGAAAATTTGACAACGGACTGCAAAGTCTATTCGTATAAGAATCCTGGAATTACATTCTAAAATGTAATGCATGAATGAAAGGCTAACAAATGAATGAGTAACCATTTTGATGTTTGAATGGAAATGTGAAGAATGCACATGTTTATAATTCACTGTCAACAAAAATATTGTTGTTGTAGAATGTTGAGGGATTCAAGGAGGATCTGATTAAGATTACTCAAGGAATAGAGCAGGCAAATCCCGAGAGGGATAAATTGTAAAAGCAAAAAAAGAGAAAAGAATTAATACTTTTATCACTATGAAACTTTGAATAATAAGACAGAGTTGTATGCTTTAAAAGGACAGTTGTGAGATTAAGTACAGTTGGTAATTGAAAGACAAAATATTGAATGTGTTTAAATAGTATTGGTTAAGCCATGATATGTAAAGAAAGTGAGACCTTCGAAATAACTCAGTTGGACTAAAAGTTACAGGCTATGTAGAAGGAGTTGAAAAAGGGAAGAGTCCCTTAACTCTTTTCCTAATTATTATTATGTTTCTCCGGGATGAGAGACCAATATGTTGTTGAATGTGAATACTTTTGGCATGAAAAATGTTGATGGTTGTATGACTCTATAAACAGCTGAAAAATTGATTTTTTTACACTCATGAAACATAGAGGGAAATGATATAGGATGCATATAGATGTGCTAGAACATATCTGAAAATATTTTGTTAAATTAAACGATGTGGTACATGCATTTATTTTACATGAAAGATGATGTACAATGTGAATGTGGTGATGTATGTCATGTGTAGGATATGATTGGAGTTGTTGGGAAAGGACAGTTGTCAATGGTGAACATCCTCAAACAAAGGAGAAATACAAGAATATCGTTGTTGAAGGTTGTTGAAGGGACTTTAGAAGTCTCTCGGAAACAGTATTGATGAGGTAATATCAAAAAAGGTGTTGGTAGCCAGAACAGGTATAAAAGTGTTCATGCCTATGTGGCATAAGGTTTGAAAGGGATTGGGTAAGAATCCCTTCTGAAATATTTTATTTTAATGGTAGGAAAAACAATTTTAATTAGTTGTGGTATACCATCAATACCTAAGCAGGGTCTACTTCAAGAAGAGGAACCTGAAGGAGAGAGAGAGGAATCTCTAGCAGCCAAGGATGATTGAGATCCTTGCAAGAAAATTCATGAACAAGGTATCATGAATAGTTTGACAAATCGGGAATGATTGGGAACAACAGTGTTCATGAGCAACACATTGATTGAATGCATAAGAAGGAAATTAATGTACTTCCCATCATGGAAGAAGTATATTCCAACAATTTGATGGAATGTAACCATGATAAAGAGAGGAATTGGGTGGCCATAAATGTCGGTACCCTAGTTACTAGTAAAGAAAGGAATGGTTCAGGGAATTCATGTAAAAATTTTAATTTCATGAGCAATGATCTAAGACTATGATTAGCTCAAAGAAGGAAGAACATTCTTATTGTAATGATGAATGTGGACAGATAATCCATGTGGTGAGAGGTTGGCTAAAACCCAACACACGGTGGCAAAGTGCCTAACTTGAAAGTTGATAATCAGAAATCAATGCAAGGGTGCATTGTGTGTAGGAATGTGACCATGGACAATGGCACATTAAATAAAATCCATATAATGATGGATTGCAATTTGAATAGGCTTGGTATGATGAAATGGTGCAGGTATAAGGAATGGTGTCTTCCTTTTTACCTTATGTTAACGAATAAGATAAAATGATTTAATTACTAAAGTGCACAATTTTGAAATTGTTTGGAAACCATTGTAAGTGTGCAATGAAAGTGTATATGCATGAGAAACTAATAGTTTTTTTGGCTCTGTAAAGATTGAATTGCAAGAAGGAGGGTCTTGGAAATGGAAATATTGTAAGCCCATGAGGAAGACCAATCCCTACTGGTTGTAAAGAGCCAAACTGTTATGAGAAGGAAATATCATGCTTGTGAAATCTGGTTCCAGTATGGAACAGATCTAAAAATGAAATGAAAATGTGAAGTTAAAAATATGTAGGTAACAGATTTGAAATTCGATTGAAGTTGGAAATGGTATCTCACAAATTTTCATATGCATATGAACGCAGGTGAGATGAAAATATATGTCCAAGGAGGACAGATGGTGGTTGTCGAATAAGAAAGCATGAAAGAGGGACACTATGGTGACAAGAGAAATTTTCCAGATAGAGGGATGCCTCGATAGAGAAATCTTGGGTGATGATTCAGTTGTAAGACACAACAAAGTCTTTGAAACTCTTCTTGTGTGAGAAATCCTAGGAAGGAAAGATGGACCACCCGAGGGACTGTATAGCAAAGAAGGGGATGCCTGAGCATGAGCCCAAAAGGTGAGTGATTGCAAGGAAGGGGATACTTCGATAGCTCATGTGTAAGACTTGGTGGGGTCTCTAAAAAATTTATTATCTGTTGATTGGGATCATGCGCACAATGGGTATGACAAGGAAAACAGTGATATGAGTAAACATGACAACCATGTGGATGATGTAAATTTTTCCATTAAATTATGAACAACAGTCAAATGTTCTGCATGAAATTGTGAATGATATTCATATTGTTGAAATTGTTGTAGGTATGTGTTAATGCTAAGAGTTTGGGAAAGGACTAGATTGTGAAAAAAAGGAAGATGATGTTGAAGCAGCGCAAGGATAAAGGCATGGCGGGTGTACTAAAAAAGAACATAGAGGATGTTGTTCCTTTGAAGGGGGGAGGGATTGTAACACCTCCCTTTCCTAAACCTATGATTATATGTAATAAATCACGAGTTATGATTTCCAAGTAATGGAATATAAACATTGTAATTATATTATTGTTGATTGAAAATTCCAGTCAGTTGATTGTGGGGTCAATCCTTGAAAGTACAAGCCATGATATCACGAGAGGGATTTGTAAGTGGGTGGAAGAAAGGGGATTCATGTGTAAAATATACCAAGCCACCTTGATAAATAATGTGAAGGAAATGATCATATTTACTTTAGCTTGCAATTGAATCCAAATGTTTAATGGGAAGGGGTTGGTAGTTGAACAACCCACCACCCTCAATGAATGAAGTTATGGGAAATATGGCTAGGACATCGGAGGTTTCCTACCAAAGGTACAATAGAGTACCAAGTATGCAGCTAGACTGACCCACGGGTTCCTTATGATAGAATAAAATAAGGGGCAGGTCGAGAACCTTCCCGAGGGGATTACGTGCAGGGGACACACAAGGAAGGGAAGGGAAGAATACCTAGAAAAGAGAGAGGGCGGGAGAGAGACATATCATGCAGAGACATAAGAAAATGATTTGTTGCAAGTGAATGCATGAGGGAGTGTATAAGAATCCCTCAGTGGTAACATGTCTTGGCACGGGGGTGGCCTGCAGCTGAAGTGATTGAGCATGCAGAGCCTGTGGTTGGGTGGAAAAGCGAACACCCACAGTCTGTTCGATGGTGGAAACCTTTAACTAGATAAGTATCTCATATTCATGTGTACTATATTTGAAACGTATGACAAATCTAATGGTAATGGTATTCATGAATGTGTATGCTTGTGTGATGAATATATTGAATTCTCATTACAAGTCTATGTATTTGAGTAATGATAGAACAACATAAATAATTGTTCTCTATGAAAATTATCTTGAATGGATAGATATGCTTGTATAATATGAAAGGAATCCATGTATTGTATGCTAGTGCTTGTGTTGTGGATTGTGTAGACTATTCAAGTCTGTGTACTTGAATGATAATGCATCTGTATGGAATTTAATGTGTATTGCAAACTTGAATAGGAGAACCCTATACTCTATCCAAAATGATAACAAAATTATGTATCATCCTAAAATAAAGAATGTAAATGTGTGAATGAGCTACATGTGTGCGTAGTAGGTTTTTTGTTGTGATATGTTGCATGTGAAAGGAATCCATGAAGATAAACTAAGGTATAAATGATAAAATCCAAAAGTAAATGTCTTAGCTAGTTTGGAAATGGACTACATAGTCCTTGAAGGCCTGGTAAGACCTTAGAAGATACTTGGAAGAATTTATTGAATGGCTAAGTGCAGATCCAGATTGATGATATGTATAAAACCCATGTTTTGAGCCTAAAGGAATTGTAGTCATTGGATTGGCATAGTGAATAGATCCAGACCCTTCATCGGAGTACTCTATGATGCCTGGAGAGTTTTATTTTGATTCAATGTTATTCGTCGATCCATCGAAGCATGGAGGTAGCAAATATACCACTGTTGGATCTAGTTGTTATTATATCGATGTGAAATCCATCGAAAAGAGTTTCTCAAAGTGGAATTTTGGAGGGAACTCTCAAGCGGTGACAGAAAAACATCGAAGGAGAAACTCCAAGGTTTAGTGTAGGTCATAGATATGGAAGAAGGAAACCTTAGTTGTTGAACATCGGGGGCGAGGAGGGGGTAGCACTTAGCAGATCAAGGTGGAATATCGAGACAGTGTTCACCAGGAGCACCAGTATGTTGACGCATGTTGATAGTCGGTTGGTCAAAAAGATGAGTGCAGGTCTAGCTAGATAGGAGATCATGTAGACCATTGATAAAATATCGATCGCTCACCAGTGTAGAGGAGAGATCAAACCTCTATCATATATCCCTGTAAATTCTTTTTTTTCCTTGGAGCATTGTGGCCATCAATTTGGTGTGATAATTAGATATGGACCTTCGGTCGATATAGTAAAAGGATTTGATCTCGGTTGTTGATATGGCGAGACAATAGATCCTAATCATTCATCGTAGGGTATCGTTTGGAGTAAGTTGCATTCTCGAAGGAAATGTACTCTGAAGGGGGGGCTACGAGGACAGATCTAGATTGTTGATAGGGAAATGATAAATATCTAATCCTAGTCGTTTATCATGGGGTTCCAATCGGAGTAAATCGCAGAGATGAGCTTCAACGAGGAGGATTCAAGGAAAGATCTAGATCGTTGATCAGAGTTAGGGTTATATTAAATCTTAGTCGTCGATCCATCGTAAGGGCCTAACAGGTTCCTCGACAAGTAGTGACAAGGAGATGATGCCACCCCAACCATCATGCTTGGGGCATGTGTCAACACCTAGAATATCGAAATAGCTACCCCATGATGACACATAGGCCCACCTCAACCCAGTGTAATGACGCAGGTGGTGCCATGTATCAAGTAAATATTGTGCCGTGTGTCATAGATTTTTGGCCCTTTTGAGGTAGCATCCTTTGGGTATGAATGTGCCACATGTTGTACTAGGCATCCGATATACATGGCAACAGATTCCTAGGTGGAAGGTACATGATGGCCACAGAGGTCAGGTGGAAAACATCATCTGAGTCTGATGTTCGGAGTTTCTTTGGAGACCAAAGTAGAAACACTATGAAGGAGGAGCTCCGAGAGGAGATCTAGACCATCGATCAGCCAATATTAGAGAGACTCGATGAATGATCTAGGTCATTTATCTTTATTTGAGGGCTCTATAGGATGACATGGATCGTGCCACATGTCTAGCATAGAAGGTGCCACATGTCAGGTAGATGTTGTGCGACATGGTAAGGTGAATCAAAATTTTGAGACAGAACTTCATGTTAGGTTATGTGTGCCACACATCAGGCTAGGTGGTAGGCAGTGGCAGGGCCACGTGTAATGTCAAATGGAAGCTGACGCATCCTAAGGGATGACGTGTGTCAACAATCGATTAGTTGATGAGATGAGAATAGGCCCATTTTCTCATAAGGGATTTTAAGGTGTTTCTTTCGATCTCAGTCATTGATCGAGGGAATAAGGACTATATCTCCATCGTCCATCAAAGTGGATCAATTAGTGTAATGATCCTAAGCCAAGATGCTAGGAACATCACGGTTTTGGGTGTCTTTTAAAACTTTTCTGGTTGTCGCATTTCGTCAAACAATTTGTTGGATTACTTGTTTAGATGTGTTTGCTTGCAAGATGGCCTCTTGATTTCAACCTTATGGTTTACTGATGTGTTATACATGTGTGTTGCAACAATAAACAAGAATATATAACCATGGAACATACCTCAACCAAATGCAATATGATAGACAAGCCAAAATATCTCAAATCTACTTTTATTCATGAAAATAGAAGAACCTACTACAATGAAGATGTCGATCTGGAATGCTCAACAGATGGCTTAGAAGATAGATAATAGAGTTGCTACAAAAATATCTCAATAATACAAAATAAGCCTCCAAAGGTGGAATAAGAGATGAATACCAATTCCAACGTAGATCTAGACCGTATGAAGTGCCAAACTCCCACTGGAAGATGCCATGTCCTGCTGGAATGTTGAAGCTCCTCAACAATTCAGCCCTACTACCAAATGTGTCCAATCACCTCAAGAGAGATGCCAAACAATAGATTGGGTGATGGAAAGAACAACCCAGGTGCCCAAATCTCCAAGATCTCCCTCAAACCCTATGGATCTTAACCTCCTCCAAGATATGGTGTGCCCTCACTAGATGCCTGAAACCCTAGATAAATCGGCCTCACTCCTAGATGCCTCCAAATGCTCCAAAAAAACACTAGAATGATATATTGGGGCTTGGTTACCTCCCTGGTGAAGTCCCAAGTGAAATGGTGAAGATCTGAGATAGAAAATCACTGAAGCCACTTTCTGAAGTTTTCTCATGTCCTCCAATTCGTCCCATGCATCTAATAAATCAAATGGCAACTGAAACTCCTCATGAATGAACTAGATCTGATGTCCAAGGCCCTACAATGAAAACCCAGGTGATAGAAACTCCAAAAGCTCTGCCAATCACCTACAATTAATCTCTCTCCAAGAATGGTGCACCCCCTTATTGGAAACCCCCAATGGTGCGCCCTTCTTCTCTTCCTGTGCTTGTGGCTGGTGTAGAACCCTCCTTCACTGATGTAGAACTGAACTAGAATAGTGTGGGAGAGTATTGCATCTCTGAGACCAAGCTTGGGATAAGCTAGGTGGAATATTTCACCACTAAATCGTCCTCTAGGGTTTGTTAAGTCAAAACCCTCAAAACCCCCAATGTTTGGCTCACTAGCTAGAAGCCAGATATCAAAAGAAAAACATACATGAATGAATGAGTAGAGGCCCTTGCCTTTCCTTTATACTTTTTGGCTCACCTTGTCCCTCCAAAGAGACTTTCATTTTATTAATATTTAATTAATTAATTAAATCACTTTAATTAATTAATTAACCTTTTTACCCCTGAAAAACACCTTATCTCTCCCTATGGCTTCCCTGGCCATTGAAAGTCACTTCTCAATATCCCATCCTATAGTGTTGCTCCTCCCGATTCCAATGAGTTATTACACTGAGAGTTTCCTCCAAGTAATGTGCCCAAAATGACCTCTTTAGTGACTTTAATTAACTTATAGCCCAAAATAGCCAAAATCATGGAGATCATCGAAATGCAATGAAACCAAAGCCAACTTGTGTGGAATGGCTCATAACGATGAAATATGATTAAAAATGCAATATGAACCCCACAATGCCTCTCAATAACCCATGTACTCTCTATAACATCCATATGGCTACTCTGGTCATCATAAACCTCTACACTGTGATGATGTCCCAAAGTGGGGACATTACAGTCCTCCCTACTAGAAAATTGCTTGTCCTCAAGCAATAACCAAATCCCCTAAAATAAAACACCAGGATCTCATGTCCACCTGTGGGATACACAGTAGAACCCATCCAAATATGAACACTCACACACTCTACTCCCTGGGTTCCATATCAAGTCATGAATTGCTAGCCCCTGGGAAGCATAACCCTAAAATATACCAACTCTGGGAGTCTCCTGCATAAGACACATGGCCTCATCCTAGAATGAATCCATCCTCCAAGTCTCTACCAAGATCCATATGGCCTCCATCAACTGCA
This sequence comes from Picea engelmannii, assembly GCA_009831015.1. Classification (NCBI taxonomy): domain Eukaryota; kingdom Viridiplantae; phylum Streptophyta; class Pinopsida; order Pinales; family Pinaceae; genus Picea; species Picea engelmannii. The sequence continues at coordinate 51,985 of ML832958.1, forward strand.
CATGTGTTGTTGGGTATTTTACCCTACGGACTAGTAAGCTAGGGTTCTAAGCCTACATGCAGATCATGACCCTTCAGATTTAATCTTTATCCTTCTACCCAAAATCTCAACCCCTTTTCTCAGGCAAACACA
>ML832959.1:0-11517 GCA_009831015.1 Picea engelmannii
AGAAGAATCAGTAACTGAAGAAATGGAAAACGGCCCAAATGATGTGTCAAATCTCATGGGTAACGACACACCAAGAATATCATTAGCATCCATCACAGGAATTAGCCAACCACAAACACTCAAATTAAAAGGACACATAAAAAAAGATAATGTCACAGTATTAATTGACACAGGAAGTACCCACAACTTTCTCGACATCAATGTTGCAAGGAACCTCAAATTATTTAAACATGAAGGTGATGGTTGCAGATGGTAAGAAAATCGAAAATGTAGGAAAATGCCATACGGTGAAACTCCAAATTCAAGATTTCAATTTGGAATCCGAATTTTACACCGTACCCATGGGAGGAGTAGACGTGGTTTTAGGAGTCCAATGGTTGCAAACTCTAGGCACATACTCAGTCAATCATCAAGAGCATTTCATCAAATTCAAATGGCAAGGGAAAACGTATAAATTATATGGTTTTCAACCTCCCCAAACACAAGTTGTATCATCCCAACAAGATGGAAAAGTTGATCTGGAAAGGAGCAACTGCCTATTTTATCCAATGCCACCAAATGGAATACAAGAACCAGAACAGGACTCTAAAAACTCATAAATCCAAGATCTAATTTGAAAACACAAGAAGGTATTTCAAGACCTCCCCATAGAATTACCACCACAAAGAAGAATTGAACATATAATTGAAGTTAAACTAGGATCAAGCCCAGTCAAGGCTAGACCATACAGATACCCCCATCATCATAAAACAAAAATAGAAAGATTAGTCCAAGACTTGTTAAAATGTGGTGTTATCACAAAAAGTAGAAGCCCATATGCAGCACCAGTTGTATTAGTACAAAAGAAAGATGGTTCCTTCAGATTATGCATAAATTATCGTGGGATTAACAAGATAACAATCAAGAATAAATTCCCCATTCCTTTCATCGATGAAATGTTGGATAAACTTCATGGAGCCAGAATTTTTTCAAAACTTGATTTGAGATCGGGATATTACTAGATTAGGGTAAGATTAGAAGATGTACCTAAGACCGCTTTCCAAACTCACGAAGGACACTACGAATTCAAGGTGATGCCCTTTGGGCTAACTAATGCCCCTGCTACCTTCCAAGCAGCTATGAATGAACTATTTCATCCACACCAAAGAAAATATGTCTTAGTCTTCTTTGACGACATTCTGGTATATAGCAAAACATGGAGGGAACACATAAATCATTTGGGACAAGTATTATCTATTCTAGAAAAAAATCAATTCTATGCAAAAATGTCAAAATGTACATTTGGCAAGAAGGAAGTAGAGTATCTCGGTCACATTATATCCAAAAAGGGAGTCAAGGTAGATCCAAATAAAATCAAAGCAATTACAGAATGGCCCAGGCCAAAGAGTATATCTAAGTTTAGAGGATTTTTAGGCTTGGCAGGATACTATCAAAGATTCATCAAAAACTATGCTCATCTAACCACCCCCCTAACAAATCTCCTAAAGAAAAACTCCTTTCAATGGAATGAAGAATCTGAAAAATGTTTTGAAAATTTAAAGAAAATTATGTCCACAACCCTCGTATTAGCTACACCTGACTTTTCAAAACCTTTCATAATTGAATGTGATGCCTCAGGTTTTGGGATCGGAGCAGTCTTGATGCAAGATGCACACCCAATAGCATTTGAAAGCAAGAAACTAAACAAAAAAGAATGCTTACAGTCCACATACAATAAATAAATGCTTGCAATCATGCATGCATTAACAAAATGGCAACAATAATCTCTTGAGAAGCAAGTTCTTGATACGTACAGATCATAATAGCCTACAATATTTGTTACAACAAAAAACATTGACTACTGAACAACAGAAATGGATAGAGAAAATTGCCACATTTGATATGGAGATATTACATAAGAAAGGGAAAGATAACATAGTGGTTGATGCCCTCTCACGGAAAGATGAAGAAGCACAAGTTGTTGCAGTATCAATAGCAATTTCGGAATGGTTGAACGAAATCCGAATTGAATATGCCAAAAACACAGAGACATGTTCCATAATCAATGATTTAACCCAATACCCCAAGTTTGAATGGAAGAATGACATCTTATGGTATAAGGGAAGAATTTATTTGAATACCAATTCAAAATTTAAAACCAAGGTACTTCAAGAATCCCATGATTGTCGGGCCGCAGGTCACATCGGATTTTTCAAAACATATTATAATGCTCATCAATCATTCTTTTGGAAAAGGATGAGTGCAGATATTCAAAAATATGTAGCAGAATGTGACCTTTGACAAAGAAACAAGAGTGAAAATATATTAACACCCGAGGTACTCCATCCGTTACATATTCCTAACCAAAAATGGGAATAAATTTCAATGGATTTCATTGAAGGATTACCCATATCAGAAGGAAAAGATAAAATCTTAGTGATAGTAGACAAACTAACCAAGTATGCACATTTTATGGGAGTAAGAAAAACAGACTCTGCAAAACAAATAACATTGCTTCCCTCTTCAAATTTGTTTTATCCTCAAAGCAATGAATGTCTTTTCTGTGGACTTTCACCTTGACTCTGGATTTGCTGGTGATTATTTGGCAAATTTGTTCCTGGCGGAAGCATGGGATTTGTAAGTTCTTTTTGCAGATGATCTTGGGTTCCTGAATCGTATAACTTGTAATTCTTCCCCTACCATTTGAATTCCATGAATTGTTCCTGGAGATTTGAGGTGTCGGTTCCTAGTTGCATCAGCCATTCTGCTCCCAACACCACTGTTGAAAAAGCCGGCATCGGCAAAAAGTCGGCGAAGGTCAGAAAAAAATCGTTTCAGCAAAAGTCGGCAAAAAATCGAAAAACCATGACAAACATTAAAAAATACAAAATATATTCATTTTTTTCAAAATTTTAAACATATAAAACAACAACAACATCAGATAAACACATTAGCACATATATATGGAGAAATCATTGATATATATGTAGTGGATGCCAAATAAAAAATTATAAATCAAAGACCATAAGTTAGAACCAATACAAAATGACCTCACATATATAATTATAAATGTATCTCATCATCATGAGGTAGATGTCTGATGCACAATGACAAATGAAATAAAACTAGCAGCTAGCTATCTAATATCAATGCCCTCTCCCCCTTTTACGGAAAAAGATAATGGGTTGTTTGTCAGGCATGCCCCTAACACTAGAAGGCCCTGATTCTAACAGTGGATGGAGATTGGTGTGTGTAGGAGTAGGTGTATCAATAAGTGTAGAAGGTTGTGTTGATGCTAGCACATCACCCTCCATGATGTCTTCAAGCCGCTATCGCTTCTGCTCCTCCTCTTCCTCCTCCTCCTCCTCCTTCTCCTCCCCCTATTGCTCCTCCAGGTCCTATTGTTGTTTAGGTTCCTCCTCTAACCATGCAGGTGCCTCCTCCATGATAGGCATCTCAACCTCCACCCTCCACTTAGACAATACATCAATATTGTCCAAGGAAATGGCATCCACATTTGGTGTTCTATCCATTTGCTTCAACCATAACCGGAGATTGTAATGGACATACACCAAGTCATTCAGATGTGAGAACTCCAACCTGTAAGAGGGTCATAAAAAATTTAATGAGTTTTAAATTTTGAGGGTCATAATATATTAGAGGGTCATAGACTCATAAATTACAATAAATGTAATTGCTCATAAGTTCTAACCTGGTGCGTTTCTTTGAGTGTATTTTTTGAAATACAGTCCAATTGCACTCACATCCCAAAGAGGTACAGGTTTGACTCAGGATACGGATGGCAAATCTCTGTAAATTTGGTGCCCTTGCACCAAACATCTACAACAAATAAGAAAGAAAGAGAACATAAAGAAAACATAATTAAACTTTAAAATAAATTTTAAAACACATAATTGAATTTTAAAAACATAAAGTTCTAAGTTGAACTATCTTCTAAATTCTAATGACTTACGTGGCATCAAAATGGTCCTTGCAGCAACAACATCTTCATAGCCAAATATTCTGGTACCATCCCGATACATCTCTATCTCACGATTAATTTCGAGGCGAAACGCGACATCAGGTACCATCCTCTGAAGAAAAGTATGGAGCCCTTCCATCACCTCGCCATCAAAATCAAAGTTGCATTTGTAGGAAAATGCGGGGTTGAGGAAAATTACTGCTGCATGAATGGGTCGATTGAGCATGCCGGTCCATCGAGTATCAATCAAATCCCATAATATGTAATGTTCCCAAACAGATTTTGCTAGGAACTTAGGTGTTTTTTCTGAAGTTTGTGTATGATTTTTCTGTAATTTTTTGCAGGTTGCCTTCAAGGTTGTGTTGGAAGGGTTTTATGGGGTTTTACAGCATATAGATGATGAATATAACACAACAACATATACAGATAGCAAAATACAGTAGAGATAACACAATAGAATGAACAACAACTTCAGATCTGACCTTTATTTAGACAATAAGAAGACCTCCATACATAAGATCTGCAGATCTGGAATGATATAGATAAAGTATAGAAGCTAGGATGAATATGTCTTACAAGATACAAAATAAGTAAAGAAGCAATCCTCCAAATCACCAATAGTTGCATGCAGAGATGGACAAGATCCATTTCTTTCCCTTCTAGACTCTAGCTTCCAAATATGGCTGAGTTGCACACTTTTCTGGTTGGGAAACCCCTTGATATTTTGGCCTCCTCTGTTCTTAGCTCGAAACCACTAAAAAACATTGTAGAATTGTAGATTTGATGATGGAAAACAACTTTGATAAGTTTCTTCTACTGTTGAGAGTGATTTCTCCCTCCAACTCTCTAGATCTACTTTAGACAGTGCGCCCTCCTTCAAGAAATTCATACCAAGCTCACAATAATTCAATAAGTAGAGAAAACCCTCCAAGAATGAGTGAGAAAGGGCACACTAGCCCTAGGAAATCCTTCCAGGAAGAGATCATCCTCAAAACTCCCTTCATCTACTCAAGTCGAACTCATCTTTCTCAAGCAGTGTGCACCTCCTGTAGAAACCCTCCTAATTTGCACACTTCCTCTTGCTTCCCCTGTAGTAATCAACCTGTAACTGGATAGAAAGGTGAGGGAGGGATCTTTCACCTTCTTGGCCAAGCTTGGATCAGGAAGAGGAATCTTTCACCTCCTTAGCCAAGCTTGGATCAGGAACAAAGGAATCTTTCACCTCCTTGTTGATCTCTAGGGTTTGTTCTCCCAAAACCCTCAAAACGTCTAAGATGAAGAGCTCAAGATGCAAATGAAAAAATGACAAGAATGTGGAGTGAGGCACCCTCTTTTTTCTTTTATACTCCAGTGTCTAATTTCCACTTAAGTTATTCGCTTGGCTCCTAAAGTTCTTTTTTTCACTTTTCCTCATATTAGTCATTTAACTTAATTTCCCTTTTTCCCAAAGTCACTTTAACAATATAACCTTTATCCTCATAGTGATTACTTTGGTGCCTCTTAGTCCCCTCTTCTCATGAGACTATAATCTAGTGGGGACATCTAGACTACTAAGTCTCTCCAAGCCTCTTATCAAGAGGAGGGGGACATTACAGTCTCCCCTACTGGAAATTGCTTGCCCACAAGCAATTTTGATCATGTTTTCTATGGAAACTGTTCACCTTCCAAAGTAGCATCCTCTATGGCTAAATTCTTCCATTTGACCAAGTATTCCCTGATGTTTATATTCCTCAATCTCGTCTCTCTCACCTCCAAAACCTCCTCAGGTATCAAGACCAATTGTCCTTCCTCATCTACTGGAGGTAGTCCTTTATTAACCATGATGTGTTGTCTTATTGCCCCTTTTAAGCATGACACATGGAAAACGTTATGTATTTTTTTTTCTTGGGGTAGCTCAAGCTAGTATGCAACTATTCCCACCTTCCTTTTCACCCTGTACGACCCATAGAAACGAGATTTGAGTTTCTCAATGCCATTCTTCTTTATGTATGATTGCCTATACAGTTGGAGCCCCAAATAAACAAGGTCCCCAACCTCAAAAGTACGCTCCACCCTATGTTTATCTGCCTGTACTTTCTGTTGATTTTATGTCCTGTGCAAATGATCCTTGAGCTCTCTAAGTATGTCCTGGCTCATTTGGATCCAATCATGTACCATGGGTGCTCTACTGTCTCCAAATACAATCTCCACAAAAGTGAGGGGGTCATAATTGTATAAAGCTCGGAAAGGAGACATACCAATGGACATGTGGTAAGTGGTGTTGTAGCAATACTCACCCAAATGTAGCCACTTAACCCATGCTTTCTATTGTCCCGACACATAATTCCTGAGATATCCCTCCAACCACTTGTTGACTATCTTTGTTTGGCCATCTGTTTGGGGGTGATAGCTAGTGTTGGAAGTTAATGCTATGCCCACTAACCAGAACAATTCCTGCCAAAAGGTTCTCATAGATCTATTGTCTTTGTCACTCACAATGGTTTTGGGTAACCCATGCAACCTGAAGATCTCCCTAAAGAACAATTCGACCACTTGTGATGCATTGTAATCAGTGGAAATGGCAAAAAAATGAGCAAACTTGGTTAATCGATCCACTACCACAAAGATGCAATCCTTGCCCTGTGCCTTGGGCAACTCTGTAATGAAATCCATGGAAATACTTTCCCACTTGTGCTCTAGAATAGGAAGTGGTTGCAATAGACCTGCTGGGTGGGTGTGCTCATCCTTGTTTTCTTAGGAAGTGGCACATTCTCTTACATGGCGCATGACATCCTCCTTCACTCCCTTCCCAGCAAACCTTTCCCTTACCTATCTGTATGTCTTCATGAATCCTTGATGCCCTACTAAAGGTGAGTCATGACATGCTTGCAACACCTTCACCTTGAACAAGGATTCAGGAACCAAGAAGATTCGGCCCTTGTGGTATATGAGGTCATCTATGATCCTGTAGTTGTCATCTTGCACCTGTCCATCCATCAAATCACACGCAAACTTGTTTTTGGAATACTCCACCAACAAGTGCACCTTCCAGTCAACCGAGATATCTTTCATGGCATAAACTGAGGGTCTTCTAAACAAAGCATCAACAACCACATTGTTCTTCCCGTTGACAAATTCTATGTCAAAGTCATAAGCCTGTATTTTGCTCACCCATTTTTGTTGTCTCTCATTGAGGTCTTTTTGTTCTAAGAAGTACTTGAGGTTGTTATGATCAGTGCTGACTACAAACTTGCCCCTACCAAATATTGCATGAACTTAGGTAGAGCATGCATTATAGCCAACATTTCCTTGTTATATATGGTATACAATATCTCAGACCCTCTCAACTTTCGGCTCTCATAGGCAATGGAATGCCTATTCTGCATAAGAACTGCTCCAATTCCCTCCCTTGATGCATCACACTCTAAAATGAATGGCTGAGAAAAATCTGGTAAAGAGAGAACTGGACAAGTGCTCATTACTTTCTTCATCATGTCAAACGTTACCTGTGCATCATGGCTCCACTTGAATGCGCCCTTTTTGGTCAAATCTGTCAATGCTACGCAAAGTTGAGAAAACCCCTTGACAAACCTCCTATAATAACTGCAAATGCCAAGAAATCCCTTAAGTTCGGTAAGTGTTTTGGGTATTAGCCAATCAAGTATGGCTTGGATTTTTTCTTGCTGCACCTGTACCCCTTTTTCTCCAATGATATGTCCCAAATAAAGGACTTCAATCATCCCAAACTCACATTTTGATTCTTTAGCATATAAGGATTGTTCCTCCATGATGCTTAAGATGTCATCTACATGGCTAAAGTGATCCTCCCATGTTCTACTATAGATCAGCAAGTCATCAAAGAAGACTAGTAGAAATTTCCTCAACTGTTTGTTGAAGACATGATGCATGCATGACTGAAAAGTGGTTGGTGCATTGGTCAACCCAAAGGGCATAACAAGGAACTCATAATGGCCATAGTGGCATCTGAAAGTTGTCTTGGGCACATCTTGTTCCCTCATTTTGATATGATGATAACCAGAGTGCAAGTCAATCTTGGTGAAGTAGATTGCACCATGCAACTCATCCAAAAGCTCATCTATCTAAGGAATGGGGTACATGTTCTTTATAGTTTTCTTGTTCAAGGCCTTGTAATCAATGCACATGCGCATAGTACCGTCTTTCTTCTTCACCAATACCACGGAGGATGCAAATGGGCTAGAGCTTGGCCTAATGTGGCCCATGTCCAACAGCTCTTTGATGGCTTTTTCTATCTCATCCTTGTATTTCTTAGGATGTCTATAAGGTGTGGTGATAATTGGTTTGGCACCCTCCTCCAACTCTATGATGTGTTCAAATCCTATATCCGGTGGTTGCCCTGGTGGGATAGGATCAAAAACGTTGTTGTGAGTATCAATTATTCTTTGTATGTCATGGGAGTATTGTGGATGCCCTTCCTTGTCTAACTGAATTGATATTAAGCACTATGTTGCATAAACTATGTCTTCCCTCTTGAAAATGGCCTCCATGCGTTTGGTTGTAACCACTCTTGGTGCATTTCCTGACATCCCTTTTAAAGTCACCCTTTTTCCATTTTCCCCATTGAATGACATTTCCATCGTCTTGTAGATGGTGGTGATAGGTCCCAATGTGCTAAGCCATTGCACTCCCAATATAACATTGGTGTCTAGTAAGTCCATCACATAGAAGTCCTATGCCAAGTCATACCTCCCCAAAGTGAGGTTCAATCCCGGAATGTATCTGTCACATGGATTAGTGTTACCTCCTGCTACCTCCACACAAAACCCCTCAAACTCTACTGTAGGTATGTGCCTTCTTTTCACCAATGCCGAATCAATGAATTTATGTGAAGCTCCTATTGAATTTTCTATATGAGATGATATTGTATATATTATTTTATTATTATTTAATATGCAAAAGAATCACAACTGAGAGATAAATATCAACAAAACAACAAGATATATCCTCAGGAAAACCCTCAAGGGGGAGAAAACCCTGCAAAATTTCCTCAGTATAGATTCCTCCAACATGTACAATGCCATACAATGTTCTTTCATGAAATCAAGACCAAAGAGACTCAGAAACGAACCAAGAATAGCCTCCTAGTAAGTGAATACTACTCTCGTGTACTTATGTTCCATGAGATATTACAAGATGACTCGATATAACCTCTATTTATACTCTAAAAGACCTAAAAGACGCAACTTATCAATAAACCCTTTCACAATGACTTATCAATAAACCTAAGTTGCAGGAAACGCCCCTACCCCCCTTGTTTCCTGCCCCAATACGGTACGAAACGCTGAAACGGGTACAGTATGGCCGACGACGTTTCCCGGCCGTACTGTACCCGTACGACCGAGTTTCAACGGATTTTAAAGAGAAATTAGGCAAAAAAAGGGGGTCATGGGGCCCCCAAACTGCCAGTTAGTTTTAGTTAAGGCTTTTTTTACCTTCTCGAAAGAGAATAAAGATGATTTTCTGTCTTTTTGTTTTAATTAAAAAAAGAAACTTTTAGATGCAAACCAAAACCCTAAATCTCCTTCCTTTGCTATAAGAAACCACTTGCTTCACTCATTCCTCACACTTTCATTAGCAAGAGGAGCTTCCTACAGCAGCAAGAAGGAGATTGTGCGTGGTTTTAGTGAGCAGATTTCTTTTCTATTTGGTGAGTAGATTTATTTTATGTTTGCTTAGCGAGTTAGCAGATTTTTTTTTTCTCTTGGTTTGCAATATACAATTTTCAATTTTGCTTGGCGAAAAGATTTTCTTCTTTTCTTGCAGCATTCATGGCTTCTCAAAGTGTTGTTTCATCTACTCCTAGAGTTGTTGAAGTAAGCAGGCAGCAGGAATACTATCCTCTTTGGAGGCATGTTACCAAGGTCAAGGCTATGGGTGTCGGTGGAGGTTCATGGGAATGGAAGTGCAATTTATGCAAGAAGGATAAGACCTTCAAGGGCTCTTACACAAGAGTCGAGGCTCACATTTTGCATGAAGGGAAGGGTATTGAAGGTTGTCCACATACTCTTGATCTGCAGGTGAGGGATAGATTCCATAAAGAGCATGATGATGCTCAAAAAATTAAGGATAATAGAGCAAAGATTGTTATGCATGGTAGTAGCAAGCATCCTCCTTCCTTGGGTGTTAGCAATGAGCCAAGGATTGTTCATGAAGCAAGGAAGAGGAGGGCGCTAGAGGTAGAAAACGAGATATCCAAAGGCCCTGGAGGACGAGGTGCAGCTTCAAACAGCAGATTGATGAAGATGTTCAACAACCAAAAGAGAGAAGAAATAGAGTCAAGAGTGGCAAGGGCCATATTTGCATGTGGCATCCCATTTAATGTGGTTCGGTCCCCCTATTGGAAGGATATGGTGAAGGCATTTAACGAGGCTCCTCAAGGTTTCAAGGGGCCAAACTATGAAAAGCTCATAACAGTGTTGCTGCAGAAAGAGAGGTCATTGATTCATGATATTATCAAACTAGTTCGTAGCTCATGGACCAACACAAGGGTTTCCATTATCTCTGATGGATGGACTAATACAAAGCAAAGGCCCTTGATCAATGTTATTGCATCATCACCAACAGGAGCAATGTTCTTGAGAGCAGAAGATTGTTCTGGCGAGGTTAAAGATAGCAAATTCATTGCTGATATTTTAATTTCTACTATTGAACAAGTAGGGCCAGCAAATGTGGTGCAAGTTATCACAGATAATACACCCATTTGCAAAGTTGCAGGCTTGATTGTTGAGAGTAGATATAATCACATTTTTTGGACTCCCTGCATTGTCCATAATTTAAATCTCATTTTAGAAGAGATTGAGGCAAAAACTAAATGGATTAAGGAGGTCACAAGGCAAGCTAGGAATATCATTAAATTCATCACCAACCACCACCAGTCTCAAGCAATGTATCGAGAATACTCCAAATTGGAGTTGTACAAAGTTGATGAGAGAAGATATCATTCAAACTTCATCATGTTGCGTTGCCTTGTTGAGGTCAAAAGTGCATTGATGAGTATGGTAGTGGGTGTGACTTGGGATGAGTGGAGACAGTCAGATTCAAAGAAAGGAAGTATGGTGCAAAGGGTGTTGATCAATGTTGCCAGAGCGCGAAGCGAAGCGGGAGCGTTTTTAGGAAGCGAAGCGTCAGGAGCGTCATTTTCAAAAAATCCTCGAAAGTGAAGCGTCCCGGAAGCGTCTATTATATATATATATATATATATATATATATATATATATATATATATATATATATATATATATATATATTGCATTTATATTAAATAAAACATGCAAAAAGACAAATTAGTTGCAGAATGTATGAAAACATGCATATTTGTACATTGTAACATTAAAATGGCATCCATAGTAGTAAGTAGTAGTACATCAATGATTAATCATTTGAGCATCAATCATCTAGAATCTAGCAATTACAAACTTACAAACCAACATACAAATTTTTAAGCCATATAATAGAAAGTAGACCATTAAGTTATGGAATGAAATAGTCATCTAGCAACTGTCAACAATAACATGAGTCATGACCAAATAGTTATGATT
>ML832959.1:27100-47399 GCA_009831015.1 Picea engelmannii
ATAAACACAGGTGTGTTCTATCAATTGATATTGTACCAATTGTCATAGGAGATTATCCAGTTGGATAATAATGACGGTGCTCGTGATACTACCAGTTGAATGGTTTGTTTGTGCTCAAGACCATACCTCCCTAGCTAGGAGGGTCTGTTGATATTATGGTAGCTTCGGGAGGTATGAACCTCTATTGTGACCTATGAAGAGATTAGAATATTCCGGAAGGAAGCAAAGAAGTAAAGGAAACCCTAAACGAGATGTCGGCTACAGAAATATAATTAATGTGAATTAATTAGTACCCAGAAGGAGAAGTCGGCCCGGTAAGTCTGTCAGACCACTATAAATACAGGGCGTCAATTCTCATTATTCACACTTCTCAAAATTGCAGAGAGCAGTTTCTGCGCACTGCAGTTAGCAGTTTTGTGCGCAAGTTTCTGGGGAAGGTGTTGCGCCAATTTCTGGGTGGGACTATCTGATCAGCTTGGTTTCTATTCTTGCTTGGTGCATTAGCCTTGCTTGGCTATTGATTGCTACCAGTATTCTTCTATGTCAAGGTCAAGATGCTCGGAGGGTGGCTTCGGCCTATGGTTGTGTGACAAGGGTATTGTCAATGGTAAAACGAGCACAATCTTTCATATTCTAACACCTAGCCTACCACCTCACCCATTTTCTTGGTCCCACACTCCAACTCACCCATCCACCTCACCTATCCTTGCCAAAACCCTAGATGGTGCGCCCCTCTCCTTGGGATTCCCTCTTGTGGCTTGGATGTAACACTTGGCATTGATCTAGGAGGGGTCGTTTTGCCTCTTTGGGTATAAATACAGCCCCTCCCTCACTCATTTTTTCACCATATCTTGAGCTAGTGTTATGCTACTGGATTTTCATCTCATCTCTCTCTCTCTTGTTCATCTTGCATCCACCCATTTTGCTCTTGATAGTGTTGGAGCAACTTGTTGTTGCAAGACTCTCCTTTTGGATTAATAAAGAAGCTTTGGAGGATTTGAAGCAACAAAGAGTAGTCTTGTTTCTTCTTGCACATGAGGTGATGTTATAGCTTTTGCATCTTGTGTTGTATTGAGTAGATTTCTTGAGTAAAGTATTTTACTTGGGTAGGTTAAGCAAATAGTAGTACTATTGATCTAAATATGTTGGGTGGCTAGTGATGTAAAGTAGTTTACTTTGTTGGCTCATTCAACCATATTATCTACTCTTGTACCTCACGTTTTGTTTCAAGTTTGCAAGTTTACCTCTAGGGTGTTGTTGGGATAGCCTCAAGGAGGAGTCTACCCTCAAGGCCTACTTTAACTCCATCTCTTTGCTAATCTGATTTTCTGTTCATTTCATTCCATTATTTCAGTTTGCTAACCATCATAGATAGGTCATAAAAAATCAATTTTCACTTGAATATTTTATGTGAAAATTTCTGCCTAAAAACAAAAAAAAATATTAACCTTTTTGTGTTGTGCAGCATTTCCAGCAAGCAATAGCTTGCTGGTTTTTGCAGGTTCTTACCAGTTACAAGGGGTTATGCTGCCCACATTCGGTCACACAACACATCAAAGACATTACCTTTGATTAGGTAACAAATTTCATCTTTCTCCTACATTTTTCTAGCATTGTAGCAAGCCCCCGTGAAGTTCCCTTGAGGCTTGCATTCTTTGTATCTAGTTTCATTTGTTGTAAGTTATTTTGCCTACACCTTGGGTGAGAGATTGGCTCGGCCAACCCCGCAAAATCGTGAAGCTAGGGCATAATTTTATTTTCAGCAATTTGTTATTCTTTTGCCCCACTTGTCACTAGGGCAAGGTTGTGTGGCTAGTCTTGTGTTAGTAATAGTTTTCTCTTTTATTTTTCAACCCTCTTTGGCAGAACAAAGATAGGCTTGCCTCCACCTTGTGCCATTGTGAGTGGTTTGTGTTTTTCTTTTCATTTTCAAGTTATATCTCATGGTTGCCTACACCTTGGATGAGTAGTTGGCTAAGCCAACCCCCAATATAGTATGGCTAGATTAGTTATGTGTTGATGATTTGTTTATGCTCATATGGTTAAAATTTTCTAGAAGTCACATCCACATACTAGATCTTAGCTTTAAGCCCTTGAGGCATAATTTATGTGCATGCTTTAAGTTTCTTTAAGTTTTATTTCATAGCACATCTCTTAAATGTAAGACACACATATGGTTGAATAATGATGTTTTAAAGTAATCTCTTTAATTTGCAACGTCTTATCTTTTCAAGTTGTTACTTTCATTTCAAGTTGCAAGTACTTTGGGGAATGTATGTGGTGTAGGAGCAATCTCATTTCAACAAGTACCTTTCATTTCTTAGCATATTTTCTCAATGCAATAACACACATGGTTAAGTGATGATGGGTTAAAGTAATCTTCTCTTTTATTGGCAAGTTGTTCTTGTCCTTCCATAGCATTCATTTCTTTCAAGTTTCTTACATGTTTTTATGCTATAATCACATGGTGTAAGGACACTTTCATAGTTGATTACAATTTCGGTTTTGGGCACTTTTCACAGGTTTTGGGCACTTTTCACAGTTTTTGGACAAGTAAAAGTCACTTAAACACTCATAAACAACTCAAAATACTTAGTCCATAGGTGTAAAAACATATTAGACTTAATAGGACACCTAAATTCTCCATCTTCGCCATCTAAAACGGGGTTTGAGGAAGGCAACAGAAAGTTCTAGGTCGGGGACGGTCTCACGGCGACCTTTCCAAGAGTACTCGGATCTTTAGGGTTGACCTGTGAAGCTAGGGTAGGCCTCGTTGCCTCACTTCTTGAGCATCCATCAACCATTTAGTAATTGGGGGAGGAGGATTTTGGTTTGACACTTAGCTAGGGGGCAATTAAATCTTTAATAATCTTTAAGCAACTTTTAATCCACTTAGTGTTTTAGGCAACACTTTCATTGGTACATCTTTGGGTTGTTTAGAACATTACTTGCAAGCACACATCTCTTTCATTTCTACATGCAAGTTTATCTTTTATCTCCTTGTGGATTAATTATCTAAGTGTCAACTTTTATATTGTGGAGCATTTGTCCTTTTAAAGCTTTCCTTTTCATTTGGTTAATGCTCTTTATGGTGTGATCCCTCAAGAGATAGCGCATCTCATTTGGAGGCATCATCTTGTTGGATCTTGAGTGTTGTGGTTGCCATTGATAAGCAGTCCAATAGAGTAAGTGCTATTGGGGCATGCTTGGCTTGATGTGGATGATCTTTATGTTTTGAATATCTTTGAATTCCTACACATTAAAGCACTTGGTTAATTTGTTTCCTCTGTATCTTGTGTATCTTATATCTCTTGTTCATAACTGTTGTAACATCTTTCATTCATTTTTGTAAGTACTTGTATCTAATTTTGATGTGGGATAATTGTACTTTTGTAATCTTTGTAATCATTTTGTAATCAACCCTCCTCAAACATTAGTTGACCCCTTTGCCCAACCTTAGGCACTAGTCTTAGTTGACTTAGGAAAGGGCTTGCTTGACATAAGTAAATCTTGCATCTTGCATTTGTTGCCTTTGCATCATAGGTTAGTCTATCCCCCCAACCTTGTAACTAATTAAAACCAACTCCTAGAACATAACGTTAATCATATCTAGTAACTAGGGTCTACCCCCCTTGGCTTCCTTAGGAGTAAGCCTAGAAGGAAAAGGTTCCAGTCAAAGTGACAACGTGGGCTGTGAACCTAGGCATTGTGCCTCCAAGGACACACTAAGTGAGCTGGACTTTGCTCACGTTTGCAAGTGTGTATAAGGACGGCAACAAGCTCAATAGAAAGGTCAAAGGTAGAACACTCTAGCAAAGTGTGCCACAAGAGTGAATCGCTCTACTAGGTGAGTCCTCAAACCACATGCTAAGTAAACCTTGGAACCCCTTAGTTGATGGGAGTTCCTCTCCATATGTGTGCATGGAAAACTATGAGTGCAAACAAGTGTCAAAATAGCCATTCATAAACCAAGCGCTCTCAAGATAAGAAAGGATGTGGTCAAAGGTGAAGAATTTTGAGGATCCTATAAGGCTGCCTAACAGGTCTATCTTTGACCTTATTGGGCACTCTGTTTTCAAGGTAAGAACAGGTCGGTTTTCTTGTTGTTTTAGGATAGCCACCAGATCTGAACTAGTTGCCCATTAAATCTGCCTTTAAGGAAATGATTCACTGCACTTTTGAAGTTGTTGTTTGAAGAGTTTAATTAGGATGTTTTGTTGTCCAAAATTAGCACATTCAAACTACTTCAAAACAGAAAATACCCTCTAGATCTTTTCCACTTTTAATGCTGATGAGGAAATATGCAAACCACAAATTTATACATCGGTATTTTTTGTCAACGTGACCCTAGAAAAACCCCCATGGGGAAAACCAGTAGAAGAGAAATTGTATTATGGAGATCTCAAGCAAAAATAGCAACAAGGAAATAAATACAAAGGAACCTGATACAAAAGCTAGCTCCTCTCAAGCTTAGCTTCACAGACTCCTTGGGATTTGTGCCCTCCTTGGGATTTGTGCCCCTCTTGGAATTTGCATCCCCTTTCCTGCTAGCTTGGTGCGCCCCTTCACAAGGATGTGTGTGCTCCTCTCAAGATATGCCCAACCTCAAGCTCATGCCCCCCTTCCTAAAAAGTGCGCCCTCCTTCTCCAAAATCTCTTCTCCTCTCCTCTTGGCCTTCACTAAACTCTCTCAAGTGAACAATGAATGCCTTTTCCCTCCTTTCCTCTCCTCTAGCCACATCCTTAGGCTAACCTAGGAAAAAAAATGGCCAAGATTAGATCTAGGCCAACAAAGATCAAGGGGGGAGATTAAATCTCCACCTTGACTTAAGTTTCCTAAGTCACTTTGACTTTATAACATAAAGTAAAGTGGTGAGGGTCAAATATTTCCCCCTTTGAGTTCGACACTCAATAACTCAAGAGGACCACTTTCCAAGGTACCCAAAACTCAACACTCCCTCTTACCGAGGAAAGTGTTTTTCACCACTCGCATCTTGTCCCTGAAATAGACATGCTTTCCCCTTGGCAAGGACTTGGTGAGAATGTCTACAATTTGCTCATTAGTCGGAATATACTCAAACTGAATTGCCCCTCTCTGAACCCAATCTCGAATGAAGTGGTATTTGATCTCTATGTGTTTCGACCTGTCATGAAACACTGGATTCTCAAAGTGTTTGATACAACTCTGATTATCGCAGTGAATAATTGTAGGCCTCAACTCATGACCAAATAGGCAAAACAACAACTTGCAAAGCCAAATGGCCTTGCAGTTGGCCTGACTAGTTGCCATGTACTCCGCCTCAGAAGAACTCAGGGCCACTGACTTTTGTTTCCAACTGAACCAGGAAACAACTGTTGATCCCAACCTGAAACAACACCCTGAAGTGCTCTTCCTATCAACTGCACATCTTGCCCAGTCTGAGTCTGTGTAACCAATCAACCTAACTCGATCGCCTCTAACATAGTCCAATCCATAATCCATCGATCCTGCAATGTACCTCAAAACATGTTTTGCTCCTATCCAATGAACACTCCTAAGCTCCACCGTGTACTAGTTGAGAGTGTTCACAGCAAAACAAATATCTGGTCTAGTGTTGACCAGATACATCAAAGAACCAATCAACTAATGGTATCTCGTGGCATCCACCAACTCAAAATCAGAAGCACTAAGCTTCTTCCAGTTGGTGACCATAGGTGTCGACATGGGTCTGCAATCTCCATCTAAAATCTGCTCAAAATATTTGTTGCATACTTCCCCTGTCCCAGAAAGACATGCCCATCCTCTTGCCAAACCTCCATGCCCAAGAAATAGTGCATCAGTCCAATGTCCTTCATCTCAAACTCTGATGCAAGTCCTCACTTGCAATCAGGTATTAGATGCTCCCCTCTAGTGATGAACAAATCATCAACATATAGCATGAGAATGAGTGTATCCTCTCCCCAAATGATGTAGTAGAGGTTCGGATCTGCCTCACTCTTCTCAAAACCCATCCGAACCAAGTAGGAGTCAATTCTCGAATACCAAGCTCGAGGGGCTTGCTTCAGACCATACAGTGCCTTTTTCAAGAGGCACGCGTAGGACTCTCTCCCCAACACCTCGAACCCTTGTGGATGCTCAATGTATACCTCCTCCTCTTTGAAATCATTCAGAAATGCAGCCTTCACATCCATCTGATGGATCTTCCAACTCATCTTTGTTGCAATGGCCATAATACTCCTAATGGAAGTATATCTCGCAACTGGTGCGAATATCTCATCATAATCAATTCCCTCAATCCGAGAGAATCCTCTCGCCACAAAACAAGCCTTGTGTTTCTCTATGCTGCCATCTGCAGCATACATGATCTTGTACAACCACCTGGAATTCACCACCAACTTCCCCTCAGGTCTAGGCACCACCTCCCACACATCATTGTGAATAATGGAGTCATACTCCTCTTGCATGGCCTCTCTCCAGACATGTTGGTATGTTTCCTACACAAAAGTAGTGGGCTCGGAATCTGTGACGCTCTTCACCATGGACAAGTACGAACCAAACCTCTCTGGTGGTCTGCTCTCTCTCATCAACCTCTGGGGCTCACCAACGAGCTCCTTGGCTTCCTTCAAGATCTCATGAAACCATCTCAGTTTCCTCTTCCCTGAAGTAACCTCTTGTGGAGCAGTACCCTCATGCCCCTCAATCTCATCCATGGATCTCACCATTGAAGGCTGAGATCCTAAAGCACACACACCTATGGTCTATGTACCAGCCACCTGTGATCCTGTAGATGTACTGGGTGGACCAGTCACCCCTGAACTCTATGTACTCGACACCTGAGGATGTGTCCCCTGTGATGCATCACTCTGTATCTATGGGACCTCCTCAACTCTGTCTCTCAACTCAAGAGATCTCTTGAATGCTCTATCCTCCTCGAATCTGACATCTCTCCTCACAACCACTCTCCTCAATGTTGGAATGTAGATCCGGTAGGCCTTAGAGACCTTTGAATATCGAACTAGGATCCCCTTCTTTGCAATGGGATCCAGCTTTGTCTGCTTCTCAGACGAGACATGAGAGAACGTCAAACACCTAAATATGTGAAGATGCTCAACATCAGGGCTACTCCCAGTGAAGGCCTCCTCAGGAGTCTTCCTCCCCAGAGCTCTATGGGGACTCGTGTTCTGCAGATACACTGGAGTACTACAAGCCTATGCCCATAAGTAAAATGGCAATGCCTGATCATGCAACATCGATCTTGTTGCACCAACAATGGCCCTGATCTTCCTCTCTGCAACCCCATTCTGGTGCGGGTTGTAAGGAACAGTCCACTGCCTCCTGATACCCTACTGGGTACAGAAGTCTGCAAAATCTGTGGAGGTATACTCACCTCCAATGTCCGACCACAAGACCTTGATCTTTCTTCCTGTCTAGTTCTCCACAAGAGCCTTAAACTCTTGGAACCTCTTGAAGACCTCACTCTTGGTCTTCAGGAAATAGATCCAGGTCTTCCTGGAGTGGTCATCAATGAAAGTCACATAGTACTCACAACCACCCAAGGAAACTCGTGACATGGGCCCACACACATCAGTGTGTATCAAATCAAGTACCACAATTGATCTACTGTCACTGTTGGGAAAGACAGTCTTGGTGTACTTCCCAAGAGTAAACCCTCTGCACACCTCCCGATGCTCAATGTCGAACTGTGGCAAGCCTATCACAATCTCTCTCAATGACCTTAGAGCTCCATTATGAAAATGAGCCATCCTCCGATGACATAGCTCACGCAACTGACTATTGTTGTTGCTACTAGCCAAAGCATGCAATGGCTAAAAAGGTAATCTGTACAGATTCCCCTCACGTGTCCCAATCACTCTGCCATAAGTGACATTGGACCCCTTTGGATGAATGAGGACCTCTATCCCTCTGAAGGACACCTCAAATCCCCTATCCTGAATGGAGGAAACTAAAATCAGATTATTCTTCAGCCCAGGGACATACAATACATCCCTAAACACCAAGGGTGGCCTCAACTCCCTCTGAAAGGAAATTGTGCCACGCCCAGCCGCCCTGACTATGGTGTTGTCTCCAAGCACTATCTCCAACTTGATCTCTGGATCTCTAAGATCAGTAAAGTGCTCTCTAACACCTGACATATGACTGGATGCTCCACTGTCTATGTACCATATGCGGGATGGCATCTCAATTGTCGAGCAACAAACAATCAAGAAACACTCCCTCTCAAATTGACAGGCGAACTCATCCTCCTTTGTTGTCGTTGTTGTACCACCCTGCTTCTTCACCGCATCTAGGATAGTCCTCTTGGCCTTGATGTTCCTCTTCCGGAACTCAGCCAAGAACACTGCAACTGTAGGAGGAACCACGGTATTTTCCACAATATCCCACGGCTCAAGTTCCTCCAAGATCAAGACTATCCTAGCCTTCCATGGAGACCAGTTGTCAGCCCCCGCTAGCCCATCCTCCACCCTCAACCCTGCCACCAACATGGCTGCCATCTGATGCTAAAACTAATGGTAATCTGACAAACCAAAATTGATGCTAACTGCTGTCTAGGTGAGACAAAAATCTGCTAACTGTTTGCAAACTATATCAACTCTCTCTTGTGCCCTTAGGCTCTGGTACCATGAAGAATTTTGAGAATCCTATAAGGCTGCCCAACAGGTCTGTCTTTGACCTTATTGGGCACTGTTTTCAAGGTAAGAACAGGTCAGTTTTCTTGCTGTTTTAGGACAGCCACCAGATCTGAACTAGCTGCCCACTAAATCTTCCTTTAAGGAAATGATTCACTGCTCTTTTGAAGTTGTTGTTTGAAGGGTTTAATTAGGATGTTTTGTTGTCCAAGATTAGCACATTCAAACTACTTCAAAACAGAAAATGCCTTCTAGATCTTTTCCACTTTAAACGCTGATAAAGAAATATGCAAACCACAAATTTATACACAGATATAATTGATCAACATGACCCTAGAAAAACCCCCATGGGGAAAACTAGTAGAAGATAAATTTTATTATGGAGATCTAAAGCAAAAATAGCAACAAGGAAATAATACAAAGGAACCTGATACAAAAGCTAGCTCCTCTCAAGCTTAGCTTCACAGACTCCTTGGGATTTGTGCCCCTCTTGGAATTAGCACCCCCTTTCCTGCTTGCCTACTAGAATGCACACCATCACTAGGCTTGTGCACCTCTTCACTAGGTGCACCCCTTCACAAGGATGTGCGCCCTCCTCTCAAGATGCGCCCAACCTCAAGCTCATGCGCGCCTTCTCACAAAGTGCACCCTCCTTCTCCAAAATCTCTTCTCCTCTCCTCTTTGCCTTCACTCAACTCTCTCAAGTGAACAATGAATGCCTTTTCCCTCCTATTCTCTCCTTTAGCCCCATCCTTAGGCTAACCTAGGAAACCAATGGCCAAGATTAGATCTAGGCCAACCAAGATCAAGGGTGAAGATTAAATCTCCACCTTGACTTAAGTTTCCTAAGTCACTTTACGTTAATAAAGTCACTTTGTGACTTAAGTGCTAATAAAGTCACTTTGACTTTATAACATAAAGTAAAGTGGTGACAGTCAAATATTTCCCCCTTTGAGCTAGACACTCAATAACTCAAGGGGACCACTTTCCAAGGTACCCAAAACTCAACATAGAAGGTGGAGCGCTCTAGGGTCAAATAGGTAGCCATGGATAGAAGGTGGAGCGCTCTAGGGCCAAATAGGTAACCATGCATAGAAGGTGGAGCGCTTTAGGTAACCGTGCATAGAAGGTGGAGCGCTTCTCCAAAATAGGCCTAAACAACCAAAACTATGTGCCAAAACCATCAAATCAGCTCAATAGCAAGGTCAAAGGTAGAACACTCTAGCAACGTGTGCCACAGGAGTGAAGCGCTCAACTAGTTGAGTCCTCAAACCACATGCTAAGTAAACCTTGGAACCCCTTAGTTGATGGGAGGTCCTCTCCATATGTGCATGGAAAACTATGAATGCAACCAAGTGTCAAAATAGCCATCTAACCAAGCGCTCTCAAGATAAGAAAGGATGTGATCAAAGGAGGCTCCTCCAAGTGTAAATGAACAATAGTCGAAGAAAAACACCAAAATCCATATGATGTGGCAATGTGAAACCAAATGTAGGCCAAGAATGCAAGGCACTCCTCCAACTCTAGATCTCGATGGTGTGTTATGGCTCCACATATGAAAACCTTGCCTTGGGATATGTGCAAGGCACCCTCAATGAACAAATATGCATGAAAATATGTGGATAAGGGCTTCCAGGGGTGAATCTTAGCCACATGTTCAAACTCACCTCCAAATGTATGAACTCAACCATTGAACATGCCTCAAAAGATGTGAGCACAATAACATGTGATAGAAAAGGAAAACATATAGATCTCCATCTATCCCAAGCCTAAAACAAGATTATGTTAGCATCCACAACTCATACCAAGCTCCAAAGAGCTCATGTCCTTATCACAATATGATTGAGAAGAATACCTCAAAAATGCTAAATGAGCCTTGCATTTTCAAGCAGTAACAAGAGCAAACAAATGTAAGAATTCTCAAAACATTCAAAACTCTTGGTCCAACAGATAAAAAAAGATGATTTCATCATTATTAATTAGAGTTGACAATACGAATTTCTGAATTAAATTAGATATGAAACCACACTTGGTTAGAATACCACTAGGAGACTAAAACAACCAGACTCCAATCGCTCAATTATGATACACTTCTCAATTCCAATAGTCTCTATCTACAATAGAAATGCACCGTAGATCTAGCCAATATAACAATTTGAATGTAGCTCCAAGAAACCTAGTTTGAAAAGAAGAATGGGAAAGAATGAGTAGAAGGCAAAAGAATGAGAGAGAAAGGGACCAATGAGCAACCAACCAAACTCTCATTCAACCATAAAACTCCACTTAAATAGAACAAATCCTTCTCCAAAAAGAGATAAAATAGTTAACTAATTAAAATCAATGTAACACGGGTACGCATACCCAACCCTTGAGTACATGTTTTGTACGAGGACTTCATACAAAGGATGTCTAGTAAGTATTGAGAACAGTGCATAAGAACACGGTACATAGAGTACTTCAAGGCATGCCAAAGTTTCCAAAATTTGCATCCCCTGCATTTGGGTACTCACAAAGGTACCTTATGCCCTCAAGGGGCACACAAAAGTACCCACCCATGGCACCCTTATTAGAGGATAAAAATTTAAAAAAAACAAAACGAAAAACCTAAATATTGTTGAATTATATATCTTTTGAAGCTATTTTCCCTTTTGTAACTAACCATGTAAATAAAATTTTGATATAGTGTTAATTTTGTGTCAAGCATCAAACACATGACAAGTGTCAACCTTATGCCAAGACAACCTTATGCCATGTGTCAACCTCATAGCACCTCTAAGAGGGCTGCTTAGGGCGGTTGTAGTGACCAGCTTAGGGAGGCTGCTTAAGAGGGCTTCTTCAAGTGGTTGGAGTGGCCAGCTTAGGGGGGCTGCTTAGGGTGGTGGTATGACAGTTGTTGTACAGTTGTCATACAATCCTAAGACAACAGTTTAAGGCAGCCTCTAGAAAAAACAAAGGAAATGACCTTTGGCAGCATTAGGAGGTGGCTCTTGGGAGCTTTAGGAGGTGACTCTTGGCAGCCAAAGGAGGGCAGGTATGACAGTTGTTATAAAACTGTCATACATTCATAGGGGGCTACTTAGGGAAGCCAGACCAACCTATATAAAGGGGCATTCACTTAACATTTGGATACCTTTGTTTTGTTGGAGTCTTCTGCTAAGGCAAGACATCTATTTGCTGAAGTATTTTGTTGGTATATGACCGATATCTACTGGAATCTTCTGTTGGTATATGGCTGTTAGTTGTTGGAGTCTTATGCTGGTATATGGAAGCTAGTTGTTGAAGTATAATGTTGATACAAGCACTCTATTCTGGTTGAAGTCTTATGTTGTTCCTTGTTGATATCAGGCTGCTAGCCTGCTACAAATATTGTGTTAAAGCTGCCATAAGTCTCCTACAGCAAGAAGGAAAGTTAGTTATCTTTTGGTGATTTTGTCAAGTTGTTACTATAAGTGTTAGTTCAGCTATTTGTGAAGTTTGTAAGTGTTGAAATAGAGGTATTGTTTTAGCCCTCTGAGTCCTAGCTAGTTACTTTGAAGTCTTGTACTGGTATTGTACTTTGTTGAAGAATCTAAAGAGAAGTTTTGGTTGGGTTTTCTACCCCAAGAGGGTTTCCCAGGGTATACTTGTGTTCTCTCTATGATTGTCTCAATTTCAGTGATCCTCATATATGCAGATGTATTGATATGTTGCTTGTATGCTATAAAAAATTTAAATTTACCTACATGCATCAGTTTTTCAACATGGTATCAAAGCTTCCCTGAAAGAAGCCATTTCTGCAGAGAGTTATTAGATTTGTGAAGGAGATTACAGTATTTCAGTTTTTAAAGGAAGTCAAAAACAAGGACAAGATGATGTCAAGCACTAAGCTTGAGGAGAAACTTGAGGGTCCTGATAACTTCAGAGCATGGAAATACAGAATATCCCTTGTTTTGGAAGAAAATGACTTATCAGATTATGTTATGGAAGAGGTTGCAAAACCTAAGGAAGAAGAAGCTAAAGGTAAGTACGGGAAGAATCCGATAAGGGCAAAGAGAATAATTGCAGATTCTATAAAAGACCATCTTATTCCTCATGTATCATCCTTGAAGACTCCCAAAGAGATGTTTGATGCTCTATCTCGTCTATATGAAGGAAGGAACATAAACAGAAAGATGACTTTGAGGACTCAACTCAAAAATGTAAAGATGCAGAAGTATGAATCTATTCATGCCTTTTTTACAAGAATTTCTCAGATTAATGAACAAAGTATAGCTATCGGTGACTCAGTTGAAGAAGTTGAGTTAGTAATGACTACTCTGAATGGACTTCCGAAGTCATGGGACTCTTTCATAAGAGGAATCTGTTCAAGAAGTAAGTTAACAAATTTTAGCAGGTTGTGGGAAGATTGTGTCCAAGAAGAAGCAAGACTGGGAGCAAGAGAAGAAAAGTTAAGTGATGATGAAGATCAAGCTCTTGCAACCCATTTCAGGAAAGGAAAGAAAAATAAGGAAAATCTTCCTCCACAAAAGAAGTTTCAGAAATTTGAGAAAGGTAAGAGAGACTATTCTAAACTCAAATGTTTATGTTGTGAAAAGTTGGGACATCTTGCCAGAGATTGTCCTCTCATAAAAGAGGTCAAAGAAAGGAGGAAAAAAAAAGACATCATGCTCATATTGTTGAAGATGATGAACTTGTTTTCAAGAGAGAAAGAAAAGAAGATTCAGATGAAGAGTATGTTTTGGTGGCAACTCTTACAAATTCAGTGAATTATGATGATGAAACGTGGCTTGTGGATAGTGGTGCCTCCAGGCACGAGTGGTTTTAAAGACTCTCTTTCAAATCTGACTAAGAAAGATTCTTCTCATCAGGTGAGACTGGGCGATAACTCTTCCTATCCTATTAAGAGCATAGGGAATGCTTTTTAGAACTTAGTTTCAAGAAAACATTTGAAAATGGAAAACGTTTTATATGTACCTGCTCTGCAAAAGAACCTCCTATCTATTTCAGGATTGGAAGAGAGAGGATTATGAGTAGCTTTTGTCAATGGCCAAGTTCTTATGTGGCCGAGAGGAAAGAATATTGATGATGTTGTTATAATTGGTATACATGAAGATGAGTTATACAAGTTAAAAGGAAAGGCAGATCAAGCCTTAGTACACAGTACTATAAACCCATGTGAATTGTGGCATAGAAGGTTCACTCATATTCACTATAAAGCCTTGCCAGTTGTCAGCAAGATGGTGAAAGGCCTTCCATAAATTCAAGTGTTCCATGATGGTGTGTGCAAAGGATGTTGACAAGGAAAGAACGTGAAAAAATATTTTCCAAGCAGTGATAGTAAAGCAAAAGGAGTTATGGATCTAATTCATTCAGATGTGTGTGGACCTATGTCAGCCACTTCACTCAGCGGGTATGTTTACTATGTTTCTTTTATTGATGACTTTTCTCGCAAAACTTGTATTTATTTCTTAAAGAATAAAGATGAAATCTTTAGTAAGTTTAAGGAATTTAAAGCTCTTGTTGAAATTCTAAAGAGATTTGGAATGATGGATTGTAAATCCATGACTACACCTATGAAGACATATCCAAAGTTATTATGTGATACTTCATCAGAGATAGTGGATGCCACTTTGTATAGGCAAATGATTGGTTTGTTGATGTATTTAACGAACACAAGGCCAGACATATGGTTTGTTGTGAACACTTTAAGTCAGTATATGGTTGAACCCAGACATGTTCATTTGATCGCAGTAAAACATGTGATGAGATACTTGAAAGGTACCATTGAGTATGGTATCAAGTATGATGCAGATTGTGAGTTCGGACTACAGGGATACTCTGATTCAGATTGGGCTGGTAGTGTCACAGATCGTAAGAGTACTTTAGGATGTCGTTTTAGTTTGGGATCAAGTATTATCTCATGGTTTAGCAGGAAGCAAACCAGTGTTGCGCTCAGTACAATTGAGGCAGAATATATGGCAGCATGTTTAGCATGTACTGAAGTTGTATGGCTACGGAAATTACTTTCAGGATTATTTGATATTGAGTTAGATGCTACTAGTATCTGCTGTGACAATCAGAGTTGCATAAAGTTGTCAATGAACCCCGTGTTTCATGACAGATCAAAGCATATTGGTATCAAGTATCATTTTATCCGTGATGTGGTAGAAAAGGGAGCAGGTGAAGCTTCATTATGTGGCTACCAATGAGCAGGTTGTAGATGTGCTAACCAAACCTCTGTCAAAGGTGAAGTTTGAGTACTTCAGAGACAAACTTGAATTGGTCCCTCGTAAGAGGGAGTAAGGAGTTGCATATGGGATTCTGGTGACAGTAGCAGAGCAAGTCATTTACGGGTAGGATGTGGGCTATTATATTTTATTCTTATCCAGTATGAAAAACAACTGTCTCTAAGATTACTCATCCGGTATGAAAAAGGACTGGCTCTAAGATTACTCATCCAGTATGAAAAAAGACTGGCACTAAGTAAGACAGTTCTTGGTGAATTGACAATTCCTGGTGAGCTGTATAGCTTCCTCTAGCATATGGCTAGTAGGACAGTTCTTGGTGAACTGCACAAACAGTTCTTGGTGAACTAAGTGAATAAAAATCATGTAATGACATCGGTGTGCTCACCAGAGATGCTATTGATCCCAATGCTAGCTATGGATACAAAACTTCTCTTGATGAATAGATTCTACATGGATCAACAAGTCAATAGCCAAGTAAAGAAAAATTGATGTAACAATTGGTACTAGGAAAATACCTTCCTTGCTAAGACGGAGTGTTGAATTATATAGCTTTGGAAGCTATTTTCCCTTTTGTAGCTAACCATGTAAATAAAGTTTTGATATAGTGTTAACTTTATGTCAAGCATCAAACACATGACAAGTGTCAACCTTGTGCCAAGACAACCTTATGCCATGTGTCAACCTCATAACACCTCTAAGAGGGTTGCTTAGGGCGGTTGTAGTGGCCATCTTAGGGAGGCTGCTTAAGAGGGTTGCTTCGGGTGGTTGGAGTGGCCAGCTTAGGGGGGTTTCTTAGGGTGATGATATAACAGTTGTTATACAGTTGTCATACAATCCTAAGACAACAATTTAAGGCAGCCTCTAGAAGAAACAAAGGAAGTGACCTTTGGCAGCAATAGGAGGTGGCTATTGGGAGCTTTAGGAGGTGGCTCTTGGGAACTTTAGGAGGTGACTCTTGGCAACTAAATGAGGGCAAGTATGACAGTTGTTATTCAGTTGTCATACATTCATAGGGGGCTACTTAGGGCAGCCAAACCAACCTATAAAAAGGAGCATTGACTTAACATTTGGATACCTTTGTTTTGTTGGAGTCTTCTGTTGAGGCAAGGCATCTATTTGCTGAAGTATTTTGTTGGTATATGACTGATATCTACTAGAATCGTCTGCTGGTATATGGCTGCTAGTTGTTGGAGTCTTTTGTTGGTATATGGCAGCTAGTTGTTGAAGTATATTGCTGATACAAGCACTCTATTCTTGTTGAAGTCTTTTGTTGTTCCTTGTTGATATAAGGTTGCTACAAATATTGTGTTAAAGCTGCCACAAGTCTGCTACAACAAGAAGGAAAGTTAGTTATCTTTTGGTGATTTTGTCAAGTTGTCACTGTAAGTGTTAGTTCAGCTATTTGTGAAGTTTGTAAGTGTTGAAACAGAGGTATTGTTTTATCCCTCTAAGTCCTAGCTAGTTACTCTAAAGTCTTGTACTAGTATTGTACTTTGTTGAAGAATCTAAAGAGAAGTTTTGGCTAGGTTTTCTACCCCAAAAGGGTTTCCCAGGGTATACTTGTGTTCTCTCTATGATTGTCTCACTTTCAGTGATCCTCATATATGTAGATGTATTGGTATGTTGCTTGTATGCTATAAAATTTTTAAATTTACCTATATGCATCAGTTTTTCAACAAATACTAGTTTATGGCGCTTTTCTAAACGGTCCCACCAACCCTCCTACAATGTATAAACCCTAAACAATCACAAAAGGGTATCATAATGATCATCTGCTAGTTTTGAGTTGTCATTTTGTTGTTTTTGCGTAGTCGTTTGGTGTTCTATAGTGGTTTGATAGCTGAAAACTCATAACCATGGTGGATATGCAAAATGCTTTCAGTGTATTCAACATTTAATTGTCATTGTATGTATCATCATTTATGTATGAATCAAGTATGTTTATTAATGATTATTTTTAAAAGTTTAAAACTTTAAACATTAATATATTTTTAATATTTATATGTAAGGGTAGAGTTCCATGTGTCCTACCCTTGACATGCCCTTGTGTCCCTTGAAAAAAAAATTCAAGGTAGGGGGGTCTCTAGATGTATTGGTTATGTGTCCCCATGTACCCACAACCCCACTTCCCAAAAACTTGATGTAACATAGATTGAAAGAAATGGATTATCCTCCCCTTGATTGTTCATCTTCATGCACTATTGAAATCTCTCTATCCCAGCACCTAAATAAATTACTACCTTGTGTATTTCCTTGTTGATAAATAAATTACAGCATACAAAATAAAATATATTGGCTAGACATAATAAAAAAGCGGAAGCAAAATTATAAAACCAAACTTCAAACAACACACATAAATTATGCCCTTCAAATCAGCTTTTCATTAAAATAATGACTCCAAGCTTAGAAGGGCTCCCTTACTAGGAAAATGGCCCACTGAGGAAAAATACAAATACAGCAAACCTAGAAAATCTAGCCCTAAAGAAACCCTCTGCTAGATCTACCCAGATTTTCCTGCTAGACACTCAAATTTGCACTAGATCTGCCTACTAGTCCTCGGATCTGCAAGATCTGCCTGTTGGTACCTCAGATCTGCTAGATCTTCTTGTCGGTACCTCAAATCTGCTAGATCTGCCCATTGGTACCTCGCATCTACAGTAGATTTGTTTGTTAGTACCTCACATCTGCTATATCTTCCCATTGGTACCTTAGATCTACACTAGATCTGTCCGTTGGCACCTCATATCTCTCCGCTGGTACCTCAGATCTGCACTAGATCTGTCTGTTGGTACCTCATATCTGCAAGATCCACCTGTTGGTACCTCAGATCTATACTAGATTTTCCTATTGGACTACCCAGAAATTTGTCCTTCGATTTTTGGCTGAGATCCCATTAAATCATAGTCCTTCGTGACTCAAGCACTTGAGCAAAAGTTCTTCTTTGTGCTCTATCCTTGATCCCCTTAAGTCACAATCCTTCGTGACTCAAGCACTTGAGAAAAAGTCCTTCTTTGCTCCCAAGTGGATATCTTTCTCCTTCACCTAGCCTTGCTTTTATAATCTTGAGTTATGACCGAATCAAATATAACCCTAATCTCCAAAGTGATTAATGGTTGAGATTAGATCTCACCTCACTTGAGATCAATGACTAAGATTCATTTAATTCACTAATGCTAATAACTTTAGCATTTCATTAAATTAAACTCACTTTAATTATAAAATCACTTTACTTTAATAACTCCTTTAATTAAAGTAAATTACTAAGGTTGAAGGCTTTGGATGACTTCCACGCGTCTAGACACTTTGACCTATGTGGAAGTACCTGTCTGATGCTACAAACATCAACATGCACATCTCAGACTTGGGTTGTGTTAATGATAATATTTTATTATCTCCTAATCTTGACTTAGGAAGTGTTGTCTCCCAAACCTACACCTTTAGTGGTAAAGCCCTAAAACACAAGTGCAAACTTAAAGGAACTAAGGGGGGTTGCCCATTGTCACCACACAACACCCGCTCTCACTTTAGGCCGGCTCTCTGATGGTAGCAGGGAGCTTTCCATAGGAAAATATATGATTAACTTTAGAAGTAGATGGATGGGTGCACCAAGAATAGCGCCTATCCAAATTAGGGAAAAAGAAGTCAAACGATAAATAGGGTTGTTTTCTTATGAAATAAGGGCAAACTAAGTTGGGATGAACAAGCTACAATTATCCTTACTTTGTTATTAATAAATGCAAAGAATTTACTTGGAAATAACCTAATGAAGGAGAACCTCTAAAACATGCATGAGGGTGTGCCTATCAATGGATAATGTAAACTTGCAACAACTCAAATTAAGAAGAAAGATGCAACATTAACATTTCCAGCAATAAACAACAAAGATATCTAAGAAGAAAATGGTCCACAATTAAACACTTCTAAAGGAATAGGATTACCTGGAATTTAGCCCTTCAAAACATATTTCTTTGCAAGGATTTCTGACATTACATTCAACAAGACTAGATCCAAAACATAGTCCCTCACATAACAAGAACCCTCAACTTTCCATTGCCTTTGTAAGATATTCATCAAAGTTCTCGGAGGGAATCTCCTCGCAAATCCAACCATCACTAACAATGGAGGGAGCAAATCCTTATACAAATTTAAGCTCCATCTCCTTTACAATAAAATATTATTGACTGGTTTCTAGATCCACTTTCTTTTCCAAGGAAGAAACTAGAAAAATACTAAATTATTACATAATGGGCTCTGTTACAGCTCAGATTCTCTACAGTGTACCCTACATTTTTTCACAAGATGTGACCACTTTGATGAGCCCAAAGTGTGATGATTTCTTTATATGTGGCCATGATGGTATGACTGATGTACAATTGTTGGTTAGTGGGTTTCCCAGATCTCCTTAGGTGGACAATCATCGCATGTCCTTTTAGTCCCCATTCTCAGGGTGATTGGTTTTATTGCTCCAACTAACTATCCCTTAGAGGTGGTAACTCCCTCCATGTCGGGTATTTATGTCCTGGGTAGGTATGTGGGCATTCTGATGTGGATCTACTAGGATACACGAATTACGAGGGCCCTAACTATTCACTTATTCTATTTTCCATGTAAAAGGTGATTGCACTTTGTAAGGGTTGTCACACCCATGGTTTAGAACACCTATTTTAATCCACATGGACCCTCTCTTTTTTATGTATGTACCACACTTTGGTCATGGGCCCTCATAGATGATTTTGCATATCATCACTCAGTTCCACGTCTCCCGAGGCATTGTCACAGTTCTCGAGGAAGTACACATATTCTAAGGCATTGGTCACATCCTCCGAGGCACATTTGGGCTTCTTTTGCACACATGAACATTCTCTACACATGCTACATGGGAGATCTTAGAACATTCCTCTTCTTTCATCACTTTTGGAGATGTCTTTTACATAATTTGAGGGTCGACCCATTCTTTTGACATCATTCTTGTTGTTAGGGGTTTTATGACCCAATTTTTGACTTGGAGGGTCACTCCCATACTTCATGGAGGTGCCTTGACCTTAGATATGGATATGGTCATGCTTTGGAGAGATATTTCAAGGATATATGGACATTATTTGAGCATTCTTTGAGCACATTTTGTGGAGGCCGTACCCTTTTGAGGTCATTCCCCACACTTTCATAAGAACGTTCCACTTGGAGGGGAGAAACATTGGAGCTTTACTTGCTTGGGAGGCTACCTCACCTTGTTTTGAGGCCTCCACATCGCCCTTTTCTTGGAACGTTGAACTTAGAGAGAAAATCGGCCCCATCTTTTGTGGGATCCTCCTCTTGTATGAGAGTTTCTAGCATGTAAAGCATCTTTTCATTGTAATTTGACTTAGTCTCAAAATTATGTGGATGACAAGTCACTTTTATTTTATTTCCTTAACCTAGATTTAGGAAATAAAGAATGGGAAGGA